>KZ061596.1:333045-476413 GCA_002091835.1 Anopheles maculatus | reverse complement strand
GCTACAAAAGATGCAAAAGAAATAACAGCGTTGTAACAACTACGATAAAACTTAATATGTTTCTTAAACAATTAAATAAGGCAAAATAGGCGCCTTTTTATAGCACTCTTTTGATGAAAAAATAGTTAATGAAAATAAACACTGTTTTAAACTACCAAATTTTGTTGTTGCAAATTATAAAGTATCATAAACTAAATTCACTGCACATACTAAACATGCCTCTGACTAACAAATTCAAAATTTGCTGCCTATTCAACCATCTATTTCATCTTTTTCCACCAATTATAACTTTTAAAACAAACACACAATTTCCGTAAACTAGCAAAAAAAAGCAGGAAAAACATTGTTCTGTTCTTTTGTTAAGCCTTGTTGCAATAAGTTTTGTCCCCAAGCAAAGTGGCCCAAAAAAACAGGGAATGAATAAAATAAGCTCGATTAAATATCAATTCCCGCAACAAGCGATGAACTAATAAAACTCAACCGGCTGGAAAGTAGCGTTTGGCAGACGCGGAAAATATGTTGCACAGTTTCAATTTCCGTTCCCCCCTCGTTTCCTCCTCTCCCTTTCACTTGTCCCTTCCCCGTCCGTCCATCACTGTACGCACACTTTATCAATGTGCACCATTTTTCTACTACATCGATCAAACGATGAAACGCAAGCACAATTAATGCATTGTTCAATTTATCAAAAATTACAATTTCCATGTATTACTTCTCCAAACGGCATACCCAAACACACACGCACACACACACAATATTGACTGTGGCAAACAACGTCCCCAACACCGCACGAACGCTTACTCCAATTTCCTGTTCCAACGCATCGGAATACAATAAAGAAAATATCGTTTTTCCCGGCAACTACTTCCATTCCGAGTTTGCTGAAGTGTGTAACAACTTGTCCGCCTCCATCCAATATTTTAACTGCAACTGCACTTGCACTGTTGTTTGTTCATACACGCATACACGCAGCTGAAAATTTATCCTCCCGAACCGCGAATGGATAATCACACAAACACACACGGAGAAAGAGAGAGAGAAAATGGCCCCCAAAAAAAAAGCTCGTACCATCTTCTGCAACTGCATATTCGAGGAAAAAGGCCCAATTTTGAGGTACCCGTGTGATTGGCCCCCTCGAGCTGTAAAAATCAAGCTTCCAGGCATCAGCAGAGTACCGCGCGTTGAAATTAATACGTGGAAAAACAAGCGTGGAAAACCCAGACGCCGACAGAGGCGAGGATGAAACGTGACTCCCGCGAACTGCGAGTAATCAATTTATCATCCACAGAAATTGATTCAAACATTAACACACAACAATCACGAGCTTTCCCCTGCTTCCTTCCCAGCACAATCCTTCGTTTTCGCTGATCGATTTTCACCCCCGTTCACATCCGCCCATGGTGGTGGAGTGTGACTCTTGAGCAGAGGGGGAAAAAAGCTTTGGGTTCGCTTTCCGGGAAATTACATGCCCACCATGAGAATGATGATGATCCTGATGATGAAGAAAGGCAATCCTCTGGCGTTCTCTATCCTCTTTCCTTCGATTTCCCCAACAAAAGGAAAACTCCCCAATACCATATTTCAGACGCGTTCCGTTTGTTGTTTGATTATTGAAAAATTTAATAATTCCACTCGTCGTGCGTTTTTCCCTTCAGCTGCACAGCGATGGAAGCTTGAATTTCCTTCAACCCCTGTGGAAAATTGTAAATTGCAATCGAAATTTCTTGTCGATCAATTTTCGCCGTTGTTTTTCCCTGCTCGTAATATCATATCGCCTGCCCACACAGATATTAAGCAGCAGAAGAAGAATAACAAAAAAGCAGTGAGGAAAAACCTCACGAGTGGAGGAAAATTGTTACACAAATTTATCATTCAAATAAATATAAAACTCCCATTGCCCTTCCACCAAACCCCTTGAATCAACGTTCCCCGGAGCGGCGTCGGTGTCTGTCTACGCCTGGCAGCTGTCAGTTGATTGTGTGTATACATAATTTAATTAAAATCGTTGCCCAACATTACTTGTAATATTTTATTTATTGTTGTGATGATCCAGGGTGCTGTGAGCTGATCGGTTGTAAGCATTAAGAGAGAGAGAGAGAGAGAGAGTGAGAGCTTTATCCATTTTTGTTTTGCTTTTGGGTTAAACTTTTTGTTTCATTTTAACAATCTGTTTTCCGATTTTTTTTGTTGCGCTTCTTTGTTTCCGGTGGGGCGCACGGATGAATTTTTCGATTTGTTTGTATCTGTCTGCTTGCGTGCTTTTAATTGATACAACTCATCGCCAATCTTGCCAGCGGAAACATCGAAAGACAACCAGAAGGATGTTAAATTGTCGCACACAATCTGGCCGATCGGTTCCCATTGATAAGATTATCGCACGGGCTCGGATCATGGTGGCATTGGGGTTTACGAGTGCAAATAAGCAAATAACCCAATCACACACACACACACACTACTCACAAACTGCGAGGAACAAATTTAAACTGTGAAACGTCTCGAAGCACATTCCATCGGCGTTCAATTATCGTGACAGAAGATGTCGGTGTAAAAATGGAAAGGCTCTCAAGGAAATGGCATTGAGCGGCGGTTGTTCTTATCTTGTTATTGTGTAAGGTGTGTCGCAAAAGTTGGAAGGTATTCTGTATAATAAATTATGTATTAAAAACATGTCAAACTTTAATTTGAATAAAGTATGAGAGAAGAAAATCTCCTCAATTGCTAACGACACTTACAATCCAATAACCTACTGATGTCCTTTGAGTTGAGAGGTATTCTAGCTGCACTGTAAGTAATAAGCTCAAGAGCCACATTGCAGTCCATTTCAATAAACTGATTGCACTGAGTACGATCTTTTATCTCCGTACTATTGATGATGCTTTGTCTTTACTTTTTAACTCTGTCTTAACTATATAGCTCTATTTTCACTATGAATAGCCTGATTGTCAATCTTTGTCCTTACTAGGTAGCTTTACTAGATAGCACCTTGACCCCTACTTACAAGCCCTGCCATCATTAGGTCTCTGCCATTACTAGTTAGTTCTGTCATCGCTAGGAAGATGCAGAAGTCTATCCTCTTACTAGGTACCTCTCTTCTTCTTCTTCCTTGGCACTACAACCTCGTGAGGTCTTGGCCTGCTATTGCTAGCTCTCTATGACTTAGTTTTACCCGTAGCTGGATAGTCAGTCCTGCGTACGGGGAGGCGGTCCGCCGGGATTCGAACCCCGGTCCTGCCGTGTGAAGACCGGCGCCGTTATCGTATACACCACCGGGCCGCCCCAACATGAATGAACATCAGTCATTCATTAATGTGCTGGTTTTGTGGCCTTTTTCTCGACAGATATGTTTTGTTTTGTTATAAAAATGTTAGATTGTATGGTTGATTGCACATTTAGTGCTTTTCATTTGCCGGAAAGCGTTCACTGCTTTTGACGAAGGTGGTTTAGAATTTTGGCCCAAAAATTGGAAAACTTTGTCCAACCGAGAAAAAAAAGCCTTCTCAATCCCGACTCCACCTAGTTAGTAGTAGTAGTGCTGTCTAGGTCATAAATCAGAATCAAAAATTTATCATAGAACTTAAACACTATAAGAGTAAAGTTCCCGTGCATACCTACAACGAACCATTCGGAAAAGTTGTGTTCGGTTTCCATGCCGAGAGTGAGAGCTTTATCCATTTTTGTTTTGCTTTTGGGTTAAACTTTTTGTTTCATTTTAACAATCTGTTTTCCGATTTTTTTTGTTGCGCTTCTTTGTTTCCGGTGGGGCGCACGGATGAATTTTTCGATTTGTTTGTATCTGTCTGCTTGCGTGCTTTTAATTGATACAACTCATCGCCAATCTTGCCAGCGGAAACATCGAAAGACAACCAGAAGGATGTTAAATTGTCGCACACAATCTGGCCGATCGGTTCCCATTGATAAGATTATCGCACGGGCTCGGATCATGGTGGCATTGGGGTTTACGAGTGCAAATAAGCAAATAACCCAATCACACACACACACACACTACTCACAAACTGCGAGGAACAAATTTAAACTGTGAAACGTCTCGAAGCACATTCCATCGGCGTTCAATTATCGTGACAGAAGATGTCGGTGTAAAAATGGAAAGGCTCTCAAGGAAATGGCATTGAGCGGCGGTTGTTCTTATCTTGTTATTTTGTAAGGTGTGTCGCAAAAGTTGGAAGGTATTCTGTATAATCAATTATGTATTAAAAACATTATTAACAAAACTTTATTAACTTGAATAAAATATGAGAGAAGAAAATCTCCTCAATTGCTAATGATACTTTCTTAAAACCCAGTAATAACCTACTGATCTCTTATGATATTCTAGTTAGATTCTTCGTCAACCTGTCCCGAGAAGCGCTGTAAGTATCGAGCTCAATAGCCACATTGCAGTCCATCTCGATAAGCTGATTGAAATGAGTAGTAGAAGGTAAATTCCCTGCCCCTGCCCTGCCATCATTAGGTTTCTCTGTCTTTGCTAGATAGCTCTGTCATCACTAGAAAGATGCTGAAGTCCATCCGCTTCGCAGGTAACTCTGATCTTAAAAATTATTAATTAAATTGGGAATCCATTGTCTGCAAATGTGTTTGAAAAACGAAAGGATGAGAAACAGCTTACTAATCGATCTTCAAATCATAATTCTGCATCCACACTATGAAGACCTCCCTTTACTAGACAGCATCACATTCACTTGAAAGAAGCTTTTCTAGGTAGTACTTGGTAGCTCTGACCTCACAAATCATCTGAGATCTCACTTTTATGGACTATCCTTATAAGGTTCCGCTACCTCCACAAAGTAACACTATTCCCATGAGGAAACTCTGCCTTCATTTTGAAGCTCTGCCTTCAATAGATAGCTGACAGGGTAGTTCTACTATCACTAGGTATCTATGCAGTTATTGGCCAACTCTGCCCTCGCCAGAAAGAAACTCATTTCTTACAAAGTAACTCCGACCTTACTAAGTTCCTTTAGTCATCATCAAGAGTTCAGTGCCATCACTAGGTAGATCTGCCCTCACTGAGAAGCAATAAGAGGGTTTCAACTTTCGAAACATGGAGCGTATATGATCTTTTCAAAAGGAATTTGACATGGCGTTTTAAAATCCGATATCGCTATTTATACCACCCATCTCAGGAGATTCTTCTGCTCTACACAAACAATCGGTAGTCGGTACTGATATAAACTGTAAGCAAACAGAACAGATGGATCCCTTACAAATCGGCAGAGGCAATTAAGCGGTCTGTAGGCCACGAGAGATCAGAAGGCTCTATAACAAGGCCTCGTATACGGACTTCATGAAGACCGCTTGGCCTTTGTCTCTGGCTCTATCAAGAGATTCTACTGGGGATCCAGAAGAATTTTCTGAGTGAGGATCCTTCTGGCGGCTTGATCTGACACTGCTTGGAGTTTTCAAACTAAACATTTTACAGATAGTTCAATGAATTCAAGATACTTTCTACAACAATATCCTGAGGGGCTGTTAGACAAGCAGCCGAGACCTCAACCATTGATCTCTTAAATAAGTCGCATTTATCTTTCTGAGCCAAGGTCATAGGTTACTCCTAAGTCTTGGAAATAGATTGAACGACCTCTGATAAATAGACAACGATTGCTCGATAAACATAATCTTTTCTCTGTTAGAAATTTTAGTCTTCCTCCAGATGTGAGAAGATAATGTAAAGTTCGAGGCAGTTATAACCGGATGTCAATATGTAGAATTACTCAGTAGTTTTTCAAGTTCAACTCATAGGGCGAAGAAATCTTCAATTTCAGTTACTCGAGTGTTTTTGCCATAGTTGTAATACATTTGATAGCACCGTAGAATATGTTGAAAGCTTAGTAGAACTCGGTGCCATTATCAGCAATCTCTTGGACAATGTTATTAAAATTTAAACCATACATTTAATCAAAATAACTAAGTCAATCCGAACTTAAGCAACTTTCTCCTGCACCCAATGTTTCCCACCGAGTAAAGCTCGTACTTATCGTGCAACATTGTATAACAACCGTCCCCATGGTGACGAAAAGTATGTCCCGGCTAAGATGCAACTACACCACAGCACCGCAACGGCCAAGACCGGAGGACGTCCGGGTGTCTTTCTTGCAAGATTAGAAATGATTTTTCTTCAAGGCGCTCAAGGGTTACTTAAGCCGGCACGTTAGCAAATGGCACGGACGCAAAACTCGCAGAACCGGCAAAAGAAAACTGAAGCAGTTTTTCATTTCCTTCCATCATTCTGGCTGCTCGATGTTAATTTCTCTGCGGTCTGTCTTGGGTGTCTTTGGATGGGTTTAGTTCTTATTTCATTCGTTGTACAGATTGTGTTTTTAAGCTGATGCTCTGCTCTCACTTGCCCGGTGTTTTATTTTAACAGTGAGAATTAACGAGTTAAAAACGCAAAGCCTTCCCGAACGTGAAGAGTGAGTACTTCCAGCTTCGGTTCACAAATAGTAAAAGAAACCCCTCTTTCATCGGGCGATTGTGGACTGGTGCTTCCCATGACAAACGAGATGTAAATCTTGACGTCTTATGGTTGGTGCAGAGTACAAAAAAAACCGATATGAAAATTCCAACGAGGCTCGTGGTTCTGGTTTTTTCCTTAAACGATTTCAACGAGCTCTAAGCCGCCGGTTTTGCTAATGGTGCGAGTAACAGATCCACAGAAGGTGATATAAACCACTCCATAATGGCAATCGTCTTCAAGCGAAAACGCTCTGGATGTCACTGCTTGCGGAAACTCAAACTAGCAGAAACGATTCCTTTATGACTTTCGCTCCGTTTCGTCCCGCAGGGCATCTCGTCTCGCGCAAACACTCTCCCAAGGCCGATCGCGCAATGGAACAGGAAATTATTTCTGCCATGGCCGCAAAGTATGGAGACGGTGCGCGCTAATTAACTCACTCGTCGTTGTGCGAATTGATAGTCTCGCGCGCGCCCTGCCAATGGTACATTTTGCCACCCTGTCATCGGACGGAATTTTTGGCGTAACGTGTGCGTGTTTGTGCACGAGTACCGTACAAAGGGGGGTGGAATTTTTAATACAACCCTTTTTTTTCGAGCACAAACATTAACGGCCGTTAAAGCATTAGAAAAAGTGATGTTGAAGGTTTGGTTTTTTTGCTGGAAGGTTGCACAAATGCCAAGTAACAACACATCATCTCACCTCATCAGCAGGCTTAACAAAACTAACCGAAACGTAACGAACAACAGGACCATTAAAACAGAACCGGCAGCCAGTTGCTGGTACCCCAACATTAATTGATATCTGTTAAACACCTTCTTAACGGGTTCGTTTCTCACAACTTGCGCCCTCTGTACGGCAGCTCTCGAGAGTCGAGAAGAAAAATTGAAAGTGTTACGGCCACATTAAACACGGCGTACACGGAAGCATTCCGAGCAAAATAAAAAGCACCCCCGAAAATGGTCAAACATTCGGTGCTGAGCGTGGTGTAGCGAAAAACCGAGCAAACAACGGCGAATGGCGAAAATCTCTTTAACTGCGCCACGGTTTATGGCGTCCGTTTGCGTTTGGTGAAAAGAGCAAAAACCCAGCCATCCTAATCATTAAAGTGGCAGTTAATACGGTGATACGCGCAACCAACATCACCGGGCACAAACAGAGGTCCGCACACGTTAACATCAAAAGTTATGTTAACCGGTCGCTCTCCGCCAACTCCGCTGGTTCGCTCCCGTGTAAAGTCTCGCTTTACAAGCAAACGCAATTTATTGTGCAGTGATTTATTCAAATGCTCAGCTTTATCTTTCACACCGGCTGCATAATCAAGTGGGTGCGCTTCGGGATTGCGTTGCACCGAAATTGCAGCGCTGGGCGATAAAGGCGTGCTTCTTCTGGATGGCGTTCACAGTTTTGATGGACCGTGGTTTTGTGATGGAATGTTTTATGCACACGTTTAATGCATGTGTTTACCACGTTTTATTGAATCGCTGCGTGTAGTACACAAGAAATGGATGGTACTGGTCGTAACACGAGCATCGTCTGTTAAAACTTTTAAGTCTCACGAAATAAAGTATTACGACTTAAAATTTAATAGCTATTTTTTGATATCTTTTAAATATTCATATTTTTTAATTTTTAGTAAATGATGGTAGAGTGGTTAAAAATGAAGTTTCATGCTTGAATACTATTTTCGAGTTAAGAATGTGACAAGAATTATTAATCTTTTAGGATTCTTGCACGAAAATATTTGTAAAAAAAATAAGACCTGCGATACTGTTTAGTAACTGCTTTACAACTGCTACTCTTTAGCATAATGGGTTTTATTTGTATTTTACTTACCATTTTCTTACAATGAGCGGCGTTGTATTGTTGCTTCTGGAAATTGAAAAAGCAAACATGAAAAATAAATTATTTAATCGAACAGAAATTTCAAAAGCCTATGACAATAGCCCAACAAAATATATAAGATGAGCTTACACAACAGTATGAATAAAAAAAATTGGCTTTTTGACCTGATTCACGACAAAACCAAAATTTCCAAAATAGAAGTGTTTTTAAACATCTTTTAAAAGATAAAACTTTAAAACAGCAAGAAAAAAGCGAACAAAAGAAAAACAAAAAGGGAAAAATTGGAAAAAATATATGTAGCGTTGATAGTTTAAGAAATCAAGTTAAGTTCAGACTAAGATAATTATAAATTAGATACATTAGAACTTCTATGTCTTATCATGATACAGTAGAGTAAACTTTAAATAAGCCGAACAGGCTGGTTTTGCAAGCAAAGATTAACATAATTAAAACAAACATATACAATAGTTTTCCGGAATACGAAAACAGAAATGCTCAAAACAACGATTATTCTAACATGTATGACTGTATGACAAACAGAAGTAATCAAAATATTGAAACGCACAAGCCGTTCATTGCAAACAGAAACATTAAAGAATAAAACATGTAGTAGAGTAAGATGTCATGTAGAAAAGGAATGACTAGATGAACACAATTTCGAGAGATAAAAACAAATAAGAAATTAGAAATGGATCTATCGAAAGACTTGTTTGTCTCCAAACCAGGTAAGAGTCATAGAAAGAGAAGAATGAAAATGAAAAATGAAAGAAAAGACTCATATTAAGTATCATAAAAAAAGAGGATTTGAATACAAAATAGAATAACAAAAAATAAGAACAAACAGCAATTAAGTTCTAAAACAAAAAAAGAATACGAAAATACAACAATAAATACAAAATACGATACGCTACAAACCTAAAACAAAACCAATTCTTCCGAAAAGATAACAAAATTAAAAGTTCAAAAAACTCGTTACAAGAAAAAGAGATAACTAAAATGATTTAAAACGAAACAAGATCAAAATAGAACCAAAGTAAATCTAAGCATTAAGTTTTAATTAAAAAACAATGCAAGAAAACAGCAGCAAACTATTATAAAATTATAAGACAATCAAAGAACTTGATAAACATAAAAGATAAATGTAGTAAATGAGCCTAGCAACAATCGCCAGTTACTGTTAAAGCTTGAATATCTTATTAAAGTTCATTTCCCACTAGCTGTTAAAGCAACACTCACAAACAAAATAAAACAAAAAACACCAGACTAGAAAACAGACTAGTTTAGCACCTCGTCTTCGTACTCCAATTAAAGCTTTCCCGGACCAACCCTAATTAATGCGTCTTCTCAGCTCCTTCCTCGAAAAAAAACGAAAAGAAAAGCAGTCAAACAGATCTTTAAGACCCATTTTTAGATTGTTTACCCATCTAATCTTACGCCAAACTATTTTGCTGTTACGTGTCTTCCCGGCGTAAGTGATGCAATTCGTGCTCGGCCGTTTGTGTCTGTTGTTGCTTGCTTGCCATAATCACGTGACGTTCCTAAGACACTTGGAAGTGGGGGAAAAATTAAAATTCGCTTACTTCCCAGTTTGACGTTGACGCCCATCACTCCGGCTGTCGGTGACGTTTCGCTTCCGCAGTTCCGCAAGGCTTACCCTCTCTCGGCAATTAGCTCCTACCGAGGGAGCCACACACAAGCCCACATACCGTTACCGGACCGGAGTGGAAGAGGTCTTGGTGGGCGATTTTCTCAGGTGCGAACTTCATACCTTAGTTGCCTACTTTTGTGTTGGGCGCTCGGTGCAAAAAGGAGGTCACCCGGGTGGTAAATTCGCCAGCTGACCAGATGGTGGCCAGCCAAACCAGGGGAAAGCCGGTCGGGGGAACCCCAAAGCGTTCGCGCTAATGATGTCGATAGGTGCAAATATTCAAATTGAGTCATAAATTGAATAATTGCCCGAAATCACTCTGCCTCCGGCTTTCCGATCGGGCGGGTGAGATGGACACAACAGCGAAAAAAAAACGCACTATTATAACACCCAGCTTCCCAGCTCGTCCTCTTTTACACGTACCCTGCAGGCATCTAACATCGCCCGGGATGATTGTGGTTCGCGGATCGGCACGATGTGTTCCGTGTGTTGCAGGAGGCGGCTCGCAAGTGATTATTGGAGGCAATTAACAACGTCGAGGGTGTCATAAATCACTCCGGAATCATTGCTGGATGGATGCTACGATTTGGCAGGAGCAAAAGGAAAAAAAGAAAAAAAAAAAAAAAAAAAACGGAAAAGCCGGGAAGAAAAAAACTCCGGAATGAGGAGCATCCGCAAGCCATCGCGCATCAATTTTGAAATATGCATAGATTATTAATATTGTGCGTGATTAGTTTTTTTTGCTGCTGCTGTCGTGCCTACTTTTTTATTACTGCCCTTCTCTTTGTGGATGCTGAAATGAAGTGCGAGAGAGAGCGAGAGAGGGAGAGAGGGACAGATGAGATTAGAGGGAATTTGGTCTGGCTTTGTCGGCTAGTGCTGCCGACGAGTGGAGCGCTTAGTCACAGTCGCCCAGCCCAGTTGTTTATGGACTTAATTAAATTAATTGCTTTATTATTTCGAAATTGCAACGGTGTAATTAACGAGCACGAGATTTCTGTCTGCTGTTTAGCTTTACAGGGAGAGAGGATCGATTTTTCCGAGGTCAACGCATCCACTAGTGTGCGTTTGTGTGTGTGTGGTGAAATGATAGATTTTCTCCAACCAACTACCAACCAACTCCAAACATTCTAAAACGGTTCGCAACTTAGTCCCGGTTCGAAGTCAATTAATTTACTGTGAACCAATAAAAGCTCTGTCACTCAGGTAAGGGTGGATTGCTTTTATTTTTGTAGTAGCAGCAGCACGGTGAGCTACAAGAGAAAAACCTGGGGAAAAACAAAATGGCACGTTAAGCACTCTAATCCCTAATTGCTTCCCTGTTTGTAGAATTGATTATCGTTATTGTATGTTTGTTGGATTTCTGTGTCGCTCTCTCTCTTTCTTTTTCTCTCTCGTTCCACGTTTTGCTTCCGAGTATGCCGCTTTCCTACGAGCTTTTGCAACTGTCTGCACTATATATTGCAAGATGCATGTTGGGAGGTTCATCGAGAGGAACAACTTCCGTAGAAAAGTAAACAAGTTCGAGTTTGATAGCAATGTAAAAGTGTTGTACGTGTGTGCGTGTATATACGATGTGTAGAGCGATCTGCTTGATGACTCGTTGAGGTACATCTGGAAAAAAACTGTTGGAGAAATAACAACATGCAACATGACTCTTACATGACAAGGGGAACAACCGACACCGGAGTACCGGGTAAAAACTTCCAGCAATCAAGTTGATTGTATTGCTGGAAAATGAATATTTTCGAACTTGCTTGCTTGCTTGTCTTTGGATAAGTATTTTAGCAAGAATGTGTGTTGCCGTCTAAGTGAAGTTTATCAATCAACAACGGAACCTATACATTAGTTCTTGAAGTCAATCTGCTGCGTTCTTCAACCTACTCTAAACTGGACAGATTAATTAATATTTCAGACAAAACCCTTCACTTGATTGGAAAAACAAAAAATGTATGTAATGTGATTTAGATTGAGGAGTAGCTTTAAAAACGGACGAACTATTTTGTAGAAAACTGGTAGTATTTTAGGCATCAAATACATTGTAACGTTCATATCGTCTGCCGACCAATGGCACTACGTTTTGTGGCCTTCACAGTACCATAAGATTCGAAGATCACAACGTTTGGCTAGTGTTCGCCAGATGGCGCAACAGAGCAGGAGAGGAGATCAATATCCTATTTATAATAGGTTAGGAAAAAGATTTTCGATCATTAATTCTACGGCCGCCCATGCAGAAACTAATAAAGTTACATAAATAACGAACCCAATAATTGCTCCGAAATACGCACTAAAGATAGCCAAGATATTTGATTTTGTTGCTAGACGACATTAACAATTTTCAATTTCCGAAAACGGTATGTTTCAGGTTTCTCGAAATGCTCTGACAAATTCGAGATAAAATCTTTACTGACGTGAGGTGAGCGCTCGTCGGAAACAAACTTATAAAGTGCTACAACAGCTTCGTGGTCTAGGCCTGCTCCAATAAACCTTGGTCACTAGCTAGCACCATTGCCTATATGATGGAATGCCACAATTTGAACTCATTATGCAACGTCTCGTCTGTCCATGTGGACGGCCTAAAAGATTTACAGACTGGGTCATCTGGAGATCTGGTGGTCATCTATAGGTTGCTGATATCGTTGCTGACTTTTGTCCTCTTCTTCTTCTCTCTTGGCCTAACGACCTCTTAAGGTCATGCCTGCCATTGTTGGCTTACTAGACTAATTGATACCGCATAGTTGGTTAGTCAATCCTCACTATGGGGGAACGGCCCAGATGAGACTTGAACCCCGGTCCTGCCGTGTGAAGACCAGCGCCGCTGTCGCATCACCACCGGGCCGCCCCGTGGTCCTTTTGTCCTCAGATAGGTGAAATTGTGGATGGCTTCGAAGATCATCTATCTGTACATCAACCTCACCAATCCGAGGTTTAGTGTCGCTTGTTCGATATGTCTCTAGTTTGTTTCTGTTACGTACGAAAGCCTCAAACCAATGATGTCTAGACTGAATTATAGCAGATGATCCTCGAAGATTCTAGCTCCAGATTGAAAAGGAGACAGGCAAGCTCATCTGCGTGGCGCAAGCACTTACTTACAATTACTTATTTTTACTCAGAATGCACTTCTTTCTGAAAGATTTCTTATAGACTGATTGATACGAATCACTCTTGATAGTCTATTTTTTTAAAGTTAATCTTCATTGTAGAGTATTCTGCTTTGATGAGAAGGTATGATAAGAGAAGATCTCAATCAAAAACATATGACTACTTGTCTATTGTTTATGATGAAAGGCTTCGAGGTCCACAAAATTACTTCATCATGTACTACATGTGAATCTTTAAAATGCATTCTGATTCATTCGCAATCATTAAAACTAAGATGAATATCAAAAGATGAATGGGAAAGAAATATTAAAAATATTAAAAAATTTATGAGAAACTGAAAGTAAGTTTTAATTTATGAATCGTGGAATGTGAACACAATCGCAATAGAAAGGATCAAGTATCTGTCATAGGAACCATGCTGCGAGACCTTTATTCTTACAGCATCCGCATATGTTCTAGATTCTCGCTAAATTGCCTCACACAATGATGCTCGATGGAGCAATGCAATATCGAAACCTTCCCGGAAGCAATATTCATACACAGTTCTGCAAAAGAGTGATCGTCTCGCAGAGAAGGAATCTCCTCAGTTACCAATCGAACCAGTCGCTAATTGATAATATTGCCCATTTACATAAGACCCACCGCCATCTGCATGCTTCCGTGCACCACCGAGAAGATGAACGGAACCAACCAAAGGTCCAACGTGGAATTGTACTGTTACAATAGGGTAACCGGTCTATCCACCCTTCAGAGAAACCCTCCAACCAAAACCAAACGTTTATGACGTTTTTCCTGGCGGGCAATTCCAGATGCACACATGACTTACACAAAGTTGGTCCCACATGGTTGGAAAAAAGATTGTGCCATTGTGTGTCCTGCTGCCCGGTTGGTTGGTGGCCACGTTTGATGTTTGCTTTCCACTCTTTTGCCGGGTAGGCTTTTCCGCGCACAAGACCGGAAAAGCGATAACCGCGTGTGCGAGTGGTTCCGGTTTCGTTCTCCACCGTGGCACATTATTGAATCGGTTCGTTTGTGTCAGTTTGCAAGATGGGAGCGACCGGCTTGGCCTTACGAATCGGAAAACGCAACATATCCGCCACTGGGATGTACACACACACACACACTGTATTGAGACATCCGTAAACCGTATCACCTCGTTCCATTTTCCAATTACGAGTGCGTCGTACGGCACACGGGTAAGGATCCGGATGAAACCAGGTGGAATTCATGCAGTTTGATAAACGAAAACTACTACCAGAGGCGCTGTGTTCCGGGTGCCATGTTGTTTATTGTTATCTCGTCCCGGGCATTCGTTCTTCTGCGTTGGCGAGCCTCAGTCATGCGGATGACTCAAGAGATGAACGCATAAATGAACAAAGTTTCATTTTTATGTGGACGTTTCCTTCCTTCTACCATAGTTCACGGCAATGGAAGGTTTGTCTTGCTGGCAGAAACAATGGGAAGTGAGAAAGAATTTGGACATAATTTATATAGTACTTAAATTAAAAAAATATCATATAGGTTTTCGTCCAGATAATATAAGCTGGAGTTTTAAACGTTTAATTTTCTTATCCATCGAGAAAAAATTTCATCTAAGTTTATCCCATCGATTCAAGAGACTAATTATGTCTAAGGACGCAAGGGCTCTATAAACTCATCATCCATTCAACGATGGATGTTTCGTATTTTGATATGACAAAGATTATATGCCGCTCATTTCAAAATGACAGCCAAACAAGAAGATTTAGCGGGATTGAACTTCGTCTTAACTTCCTTTTACATTAAACAGTAGAAAATCAAAGATAAATCAGGTTTTTCTCAGAAGTGAAAATGTATGCCTTGTTCGTATTTAAGGCGCATTTAAGAGAATTAAGACGTTTTTTTAAATCTGTTTTGAGGCAATCAAAACACTATATAAAAAAAAATCTTTGCTTAATTCAGAAAACTACGATAAAACATTACGATAAGTACAATGTCATTAAAATTCCATTAAAATATATCGCAGATTTTCATAAAGAAGTTGATTGGACAGTTTTGTTGCGTGTAGCTATTAATTCTTCTATGTGTTTTAAGTATACTTGTGGTTGAAACGTATTTTTCTCGCATAGTATTAATTTCGTAACTAAAAATTAAAAACTAAATTAACATTTGCTTTAATTTAACTTTTTTGTTAAACGAAAACTTTCATTATTAAAAAAAAAAAAACAGTTTAATTTTTATCAGAGAAATATTGAAAACTGATTACATTTTGTAATGAAATGAACAAAAATTAACACTAATTGGCACTTGTCTTAAGGAGATTTCGAAAAAACTCAACTGTGACTGTGTTATTCATGTTAAGTTATTAAGTTATTAAGATGAGTTATTAAGGAAAGCTTATAAATTATTGTAGAGAAATTATATTTTAAAAAAAGGTTCAACATCCAAAGACTCACTTTACAAATTGCTAATATCAAAGCATTTTTAAATATTCAAATATTGCAACGCCAAGAAAAGGAAAGAAATTTTAGCCACAAGTACCCTCAACACTTTCCCACAGTGCTCAAGAATTTTAAAATGTTTCTCGATCGAGTTTCCGCTGAAAATAAAAATGGCTCCATATCCAGCTGAACACAGACGAAGAATTACCAGTCAGTCAATCGAACGACGACGGTACGAACACCGGAACGGCTCCTGACATCGTTCCCCAGCAGCTACCAGCTATCATTGTAATTTAATATTTTAGCTCCTCAATCAATCGCAAAATAAAAATCTTTACCGTTTTTTCTCCCTCTCTTTCGCGCTGCATTATCCCTGTCACACAGATCAATCCTTCTTCAGTTGCATTTCCTGGATGCATTTAGCGCCCGGGAGAGATTTTTTTGTCGATTTTTTTTTACCCTGCAGCTGGTACAAGCTGGTGACATGCTTTCAAGTGTAAGCGTTATCCTGCAGTAGCGTTGAGGCCGAGATGAAAGCACCGTACCAGCCAGTGGGATCGCTAATGGTTGCTCGCGGTACGCTACGCAATCGAGTGCTTTCGGTGCAGTGCAATGCTGTTGGACAAGCACATCCTTTCGTTACATCGCGCGGGATGGGATGATGGGAGGATCCGGATTGAATTAAATCAACGCGACAAATGGAACGGAATCAAGGAGCAAGTAAATGGAGCTTTTAAGCCATTCCTTACTAGCGCTTTGCACGTTGATAAAAAGGTTTTTCGCCCGCCTGATTGCCTTTTGTAGTAGGAATGGGATGCAATTAAATTTATTTTATTTATTAAAAATAAGAGTGGAAACATCGGCGACAAGAGTGCGCCAAACTTGCAACTTAAAAATCGATTCCAATTGATGCTCATTCCCCACCAGAAAGGACCTAATGGACACACACACTATTAGGCAAACAGAATTAGAGGCCCATCGGGCCAGAGTTAGTTGTTAATTAGATTGCCCAAACCAATTAATGTTGCTGCATGTTCCTGCATGTGGAATTTTGATCTTTTGATGCGTTCGGTGGGTTGTTGCGAGATCACAACACCACCGCCAAATCAATCAAAACCACGCGCGTTTGTGCATTTGATGGATGATTCTTTAATCAGCTTCGAACAGTTCCGCAAAACCCCTGTTAGCCGCCAATTTTCCGCCGCCAATGTTTTGGTGTCCTTTTGTTTCCTTTCCAGTGGTAATCAAGCAAAAGGTTCATCCTCCTCTCACCGTCTAACACTCCAGTCTTCCGCCGTTACTTGTGTGTAAAGTGGACGTGTGCCCCCTGTTCGGTGTGTAAATGTGGAACCCACCAAAACCGGTCGAATGAATCGTTAATGGATGGTAAATCGATGGAAATAGTTTTGTCCTGCACAAATTGCATCGCGATGCATTAATTAGAAACAATACCGATTCGGGACAGAAGACACATACACACGGACACACACATAAACACACACAACATGCCAACGGTAACATGGTAACAGGAAGCACCCTCTAACCGTGTTACACGCTTCGCTGCTTTTACATTCACCACGATCGTGACTTTTGATTAATAAATGACAAATGAATGAAGCATTCGCGAGCGTAATAGGGAAATTAAGCGATGACAGTGTGTGTGTGTGTGGTGTCATTCAAGCGAAACAGCACTACTGAACTGTTACGGCAGCAATTTCACCTCAAGAAAACTGTCCTACCGTTAGCCGTTGGAGAGTAATTTTGTGTTAAATTATTAATTTTTCCTACCCAATTATGGTGACAGTAGCTAACGCTAGCTAATGCTGTGGTACCCACAAGGTAGGGAAAATTGTTGACCCCTTTTTTTGTGTTGCGTTCTTACCTTTCCAATCGATGATCGGCCTTCAATTAAATCGATCGGTTAGGGAATGTTTTATTTATTTACGTACATGAAACCCCTTAAAGAACGGCATCAAATGTGTGCGCTGGTCGAGTCGAACATGCAGATGGTAATTTTCTCTTCAAATTTGTTGAGGAAAATAAGGAAAAATAAATTACTTTTTTTACTTTTCCAGCGAAGGGATGTCTTAATTAGGTGTGAATTTTTTATTTTTATGTTTTCTTGTAGTTGTATTCTGAAATATATAGTGCTAACACTATCTTATTTTGATCTCTTTACTCTCTTTAATCAAATTTGCGAAAAAGCTTGATCATACCCTTACGTTAGTAGCAAAATCTGCACAATCACAGTGCTTCGTTGGTGGGACCCATGTGATGTTGTGTAATAGGAACTGCTGAACGTAGGTATCCATCAGCACTGGCAATAGGTATAGAATTATTAAAAATAAAGACTTATTTTGAATAAGATTGAAAATGAATACTTCAACAAATCCACAAAGAATTCTTTAACCACCAAGCGAGATCCTTCAGCAGTTTATTTGGTCATTAATAATGACTGTCGTACTAATAAATATTTAATTTGTTATGCTTTTTTTTTCTTTCCTTGAGAGTCCTATAGATGGAAGTCGCATTAAAAATCAAAAAGACATTTTTAAACTTAAAATTAATTTAATGTATGAGGCTGTATTAAACTGAGATAGGCGCGCAAGAAGTAAACCTAACTTTGAATCCTAGAACTCAGGTTAAGCCAGTGACTGTGATGACCTGGCAGATCCATTTAAGCGAGATTTATAGCACAATTATGTATTTACCATAATTTAGTTCACAAATAAATGAAACAAAGAACCTGTTTTATCATTTTGAAAGCTTCATCCTTCTTGTTCCTCTGAAGGAAGATGAGGTGGAACATCATCGCTATCTTTTTCATGTGCCATCACCTGTTCCGTCTCACATAGGGCGCATTTTCCAACATATTCTTCATGCATTAGATGGATCTTCTCACCCCTGAATCAAAATTACACAACTATAAAGTCTTCGGGCGATAGATAAAGCCTAGGGTTTTCTCATCAGTTTTTGATAAGACTCAGATATAAATCTTCAATTGAAGTTGGACCTTTGTAGCCGTCTAAAACTTTATTTTTCTGGGGTCAAAAGTCAGCACCGATAACAACACACATGTAGAAGAACTCTGGGTACTCTGGATCAGTGGTAAGGAACAAGCCTCTAGGAGACCCTAAGCAGAATGGGAGTTGAGGGCACCTAACATATCGAAATTGTTGACATGGGTTGAGATAGCAGCCAGATGGGACATCCTCTAAAGCTCGGTGCATTATCCCCAAGCAGATGCTTAGTTTGCTTACATTTATATACTGATAGATCCGTCCCTGCTCTGGATGTCATATAGTGTTTCTTGAACCAGTATTGAATATTTATACGTGTACTATATACTTACGTTACGTTACATAATTATATACCTCCATTCTGAAGAAGAGATATCTCTTATTTTCATTTATGCTCGCCCCAAATGCGAGATAAGAAAACTGTCAATGTGATTGGGAGTCCAGCCCTTGGGAAAACTATCCAGGAAGATGCAAATGAAATCATGAGAAACTCTGATGAA
This sequence comes from Anopheles maculatus, assembly GCA_002091835.1. Taxonomy (NCBI): domain Eukaryota; kingdom Metazoa; phylum Arthropoda; class Insecta; order Diptera; family Culicidae; genus Anopheles; species Anopheles maculatus. The sequence continues at coordinate 457,409 of KZ061596.1, read as the reverse complement.
CTGAAACAACAAGGAAATAACCCTGTTACACTCGGCAATTCCAGTGTACAGCTGGATCGTCTTAAAAGAAAGCAGGAACATTGGATTTTTTTCAATTTTCAAGAATCCATTTATAAAAGTGCACGATAAAGTGCTTCTTACCCGGAAGTAAAAGGATAACAAATGAATTTACAAGCATTTATTAAATCTTCTGTTTTGTGATAATCGAATTGTCAAGTATAAAGTCTATATTTATAGGCTGAATACATCATGAAAGTTATGATTGATACCTTACACATTACACTTATAACAACAACAACAAAAAATCGTTCCAACTCTACAGCCGTGAACTCTTTTGCTGGTGAAAATTAATTCTCAATTCTACCGTGACCAAACCAGCTCCTTTCGCCAGCAGAAAAACAATCCTCCAAGGCGTACTTCAAAAAACAAAAACCCGGAGCAACAGTGGCACTTCCACCAGGACTTGGGCCGAAATTCCTTCATTGTTTCCGTTCGTGCCACGGTCAAATTAAAGTAAAATTCCATTCCCAACCAAGGCCCCATCATGGGGTACAGGTGCGCTAGGATGTGGTTGTTGTCACACACCACGCACACTACATATTTTCGGCCCAAGGACATACCACACATGTAGGGTGTAGCGTGTACTAATACGACTTTGGATAGAATTTGGGCCCGCTCGTGTTTTTGTTGGTTGGCTTCCATTGCTAGCACCAATGAATCAGCGCGCCCCGTTGGGAGCGGGTGTCACATTGCTCGTGGTTATTGGGAAGCGGGGAGGGACCAGAAGGAAATGCGAGGGAAAGTAGCAGAACGGAAGGCCAGGGAGGTAATGAATTTTTAATCCAGAAAACCTCTTTAACCGAAACCGTTTTCATTCGCGCGTTGATGCGTTGACTTGGCTGGAGAGGGAAAAATTGTGCGCGGGAAAACTCAACGGTAGTCATAACTGCCCACCTGGGAAGGTGGAGGGGGGGAGGGGACCGGAGTGTGATGGGAGAATTCCACGAAGCGGGGAGGTGAGTAGTATGGTAATTGATGGATGAATTGATAGACCACTCCAAATAGCTGGCGAAACGCATACGCCACGCGGGGTGAAAAGCGAAACAAAAAAAAAAAAATGGAAAACCCATCAGTCAAGCGGCTGTCAGAGTATGGAAAAACTCGACACCGGGCTGTTAGTAGTATGAAGCAGCAGCAGCAGCAGAAAAAAACAACTCATCCACCCGAGTTTTCCACCCATAATAGCAGCTTCTTATCATCATCGTTTCCACAAAATGCATGTACTGTGGGATTCCGGGCAACAAAAGTGGCTGTCTCGCTGGGCGGCTGGGTCGGCAGGATATGGATCAACATTTTATTACGGGCTTTGTGTGAAGTGGCCACCTGTCCGAATGGGTTGGGCAAACGCGAAGAGCGCGAGTATTTATCGGAAAATATTAATTATTTAAAATTAAAAGCCTCCCGACCATCGTCACGGTACGCCGATGGACAAGGTGGGTTGGGGATGTGTGTGTGTGTGTGTGTGTGTGTGTGTGTGTGTGTGTGTGTGTGTGTGTGGAAGGTTTTGTTAAAAATTAATTCCCCCACCATCGGTTTGTTTTTTCCTTCCACTTCCCTCCAACACGCATTTACCGATGTGTTTTCCCTTGAGGAGATGGGAAGAATTGAGAACCGAACGCGCAAAGGACACACGGGTGGAAGTCGGTTTTGTGATATAAAAAAGAGTTTAAAAATAAAATGTAACACATTGAAAGGATGTTGTTGGAACGTGTGCGTGTGTGTGTGTCTCTCTGTATGCTTGGTTACCTTGGTAACGTACGATCTGGTACGCAAGGACCAAAACAAGTCGTCCTGGTACTCGGCAGTCATTCACGAAAGCAGCGCGTCGTAAATTGTTTGATGCCACATTTTGACTTTTCCATCGCTGTGGGAGGGTAGCCCACCCTTTTTCCGGCAATGTTCTCTCCCTCCTCTTTTCTCGCTGTACCTGTATTCCACTTCCAACCAACTAAATGAGTCCCTTCAGGCAACGCACCAGGATAATGAATTGATAAATGGCAAGCTGGGAATAGAGCAATTTTGAAATCCTTTTTGGTGAGAGGTGGGGATGGAGGTGGAGTAGGAGCTGGTGGAGGTGCTCTTTACATACCCCTTCCCCATTCCCTCCCCTAAACCTTCCTACCATGGACAAACGCCCGTGGGGGGCACGATTGTAATAATGAAAATGGACTCAATGTACATAACAACAGCGATTGGTCCACCTTCGATCCATATGGATGTCCAGGTCCAATTGAACGGTTTCTAATATATGTGTGAACCCTTTACATCCTTCCCCTCCTCCTCCCTCCCCCTCTTGCATCTTCAATCCAACACTCCAATTCATCGAGTTTTCCGAACAACAACACCAGCAACCGAGGCTTCAATTATTGGGTGTCATTTACTGAATGTGTGGGAAAACCCCTCATCGAACTCCAGGTTTCATTAGAAAATCACTGCCCGAAGAAACGAACGTTACACACACATTGGGCATTGGATGGAGCGTTTCACTTTTTTGTGTTCAAGCTATTTTCGAACGGATTGTTGCAAACCGGAAAAGCGTGCGTCACCGTGCGTAATGAGCTCACGGGAAAGTGGCAGGACACAATGGTCCGACTTTACCAACGCACTAGAATGCCGGTGCGAAACACATTAAATGAGCCGGAAGCTAACAAAGCTTTGCACCGGCAGCTTGAACTTCCGGTAAAGTAAAAATCGATCTCCAGAAATAGAACGACCTAACCCAACCTCCGATGCTGTTTTACTGGGAAAACGCTAATTTTGTCACGCCGCGGCAAGCTCATTAGCGTGGATTCGAAGAATTTTCTGCGCGAGGCCAAAACGTCGAAATGGTGATTAATTTACGCGTCTCCGGGAGTTACTTTTGAAGTGATGTTCTGGCTTATCATTCACCAGTCAAAGTGATTGTGGAAGCTGTCTGGAATTTAAGCGCGTTTCGTGGTAAAGGCTTTTGCCGTGGAAATTGAGCTTTTGTTCGCGGTGAACGAGAAAATTTAAACATGATGAAAATAGATGCAGTAAAAAGTTATAAATGAAACTTTTGGAAACTTTTACCTACAATTATAAATGCAACATCGACTATAAAATTCTAACATCTAAGCTTACCGTAGACAGTTCCAGGAAACCAGGAATCGACAAGCTTATGATACAAAATGTGTATAACATGTCAACGATTTTCAGACAAAACACGTGAATGTTCGGACACGCTTCTTTGTTGTAGTGTGATTGACAATGTATCAATTGACTATAAAATTCTAACATCTAAGCTTACCGTAGACAGTTCCAGGAAACCAGGAATCGACAAGCTTATGATACAAAATGTGTATAACATGTCAACGATTTTCAGACAAAACACGTGAATGTTCGGACACGCTTCTTTGTTGTAGTGTGATTGACACTGTATCAATTCTTTAATCACATCGTCTAACTAGTACAAGGACCAATTGTCAATCATTCAGTGGTTGGCAGAAGAGGTTCCTTGGAGTTCTTGGCAGGAACAAAGCTGCCAATCTGCATGACTGTCAAAATGCATAATTTAGCAAGTGACATAAATTCTTTATGAGACCCCTTCAACCTTTCTATCCAGCTCCAGCTCCAACGATTGGTAAGTTTCAAGGTGAATTAGTAGAGCGCAAATTAGAGGTAATGTAGCTACGACAAAAGAGTTGCTAGGGAGGCTTTTCGCTGATGTGAAGGTTAAATATTTTCAATTTATACTTCTTTTTGACTCTACAAGCTGGATGACATTATTTTAACATGAAGATAATATTACTGAGTTCCATGCCATATAATGGAACTTTTGCATCACTGAGTGGATTATTTTAATCATTTAGTGGAATTTTACCTTCAGTTATGGTAAAGTCATTACTCGGATGTGGAACTATTCGATCTGCTGTGGTTTTCCTGCCGAAATTTTAGTCCTTCCTTGTAAAACTGGCAAATTGAAAAACGTCATCCAAAAGTTTGTTCACATCACCATGCCGTATCATTCACATCACAAACAAGTTTAATGAGAAAATTAGTAGGAAAATGCATGTTTTACACAGTAGTTTTTAAGCCTGCTCCACACAAAGCGCAATTCTAAGCGCATCTACGATTTTGCGAACTGTCATATTTGTATCATTTCGGTTGGACGCAATAAATTGCATTCGTTTTCCACTAAAAAATGTAAAAAAAAACACATAATTGAAGTATAAATCATCTGCTTCAAACGGAATTATTTGCGAAATTACACCCAATGTTTGCTAACATTCGTTTGCACTTCGAGTTGCGCTGCTTCAACCCAAACACGTTTTTGACAGATAAAATGCAAACTGCCAGCACTGCCAGTCCTCGCACTTGATTTTGCAATCTAGTTTGCGTTTCGTGTGAACCAGGCTTTAAACTACAAGTGGTTGCAATGTTCCACAAAGCAATTGCAATTGTCCACAATCCGTTTGAAACATTTCATCGAGTGATTCAAAAGTGTTTTTATATTGATCAAAATCTCATATGTTCTAGTTTATTTCTAAACAAGGTTGTAGTAGAAGAAGAGATCAAATACAGGTAAGATGAAAAACAAATACAGAAAATAATAATAATTCGTCGTCCCAAGAACTTTTTAGTTTATACGCAAATTGAAACAAATAAATAAATTAAAGTAAATTATACGGATGAATCATGTAAAATATTGATGATAAATTTACATATCGTAGTATATTGCTTTTTTATGGAGTAAATCTGCAAACAACGACCCACAAGGCCTAGGGCTTGGACCATCCCCTCGATACTGCCAGATTTTTACTGACTAAAACCTCCGTGAGCCTTTGTCTAACATTTTCAGGTTACCAGCTAGGATATTACTTCGGCAACAAAGGAAACGTCTTGGCGCCGCGCTATGACTCCATCGTTTAGGTAGTCTGGCGTTTTAGTTTCACAATAACCTCTGGCTTCTGAGAGAACTAATGAGATCCTTCCAGTAGATCAACGTTGATCTACTGTCTGCAACGGTAGCACGCTCCTCCATAGGAGTATTCGATACTTTTCACCTTATTCTTCTCTTGAAGTCTATGTATTTTATTTTACGATTACTTTAAATACTTTAAATAAATAAATAAATACTTCTTCTTCTTCTTCTCTGGCACTACAACCTCTGTAGGTCTTGGCCTACTAGCAATTGCTTAGCTCTCTGTGACTTAGTTATACCCGTAGCTGGATAGTCAGTCCTGCGTACGGGGAGGCGGTCCGCCGGGATTCGAACCCCGGTCCTGCCGTGTGAAGACCGGCGCCGCTATCGTATACACCACCGGGCCGCTCCATATACTTATACATAAATAAATACTTATATACATAAATAATATAATCAGTCGAACTCGAATCGGTCTAAAAAGATGTAACAAATCAAATGGATAATATTTTGAGCTAAATAAGTTTAAATTAAGACACCATGAAAGCGGGAAAAGTTAAAACTTGTAACCAATTAAACTTGAAATTTTGTATTCATTATAAGAATAATAAAATTGAATTTAAAGAATTAAATTCTATATCTTGTATTAAATTTTGCGAACTTTCGAGATTCCTCGATATGTACACTATTCGATTTTGGAAACTTTCATAGTCATTATGTATAATGTCCTATTATTGTCAAGTATTAGCTAGATAAAACAACAAGTATTAGCAAAAATCAATATAATTGAATGTATTGAAACGCAACGTTTCAAGTTAATAATCAACACGAAAATGTCACGATAAAAATTAAATTCAATGGCTTAGAGAACATTTAAAACGTACTAATAAAAAAAACATCGATTAATTGATCTTCTGTCTAGTCTGTAAGGATAAAGTTGTTGATAACACTTTTCCAAATCGAAACTTCAACTAATTTTTTCTTATCATTTTATACACCACCAAATCCTCTTCCACCATTAGTGAAAGTGTGTGTCCCGCAATATCCCCCCGACATTGGAGACAGACAATTCACCGCGCAAACCAATCCACCTTTACCGATGTGGCAATGTTTTCATCAAGCCCGATTAACACAATTAAGACAACGCGAGCGAGTGGCCGGCGTTACGAGGTTTACGGCACTCGGCACTATCTAATCGACGCGCATGTTATGACGATTCCGGCTGGACATCCCGGCCCACAGAAATTAAACACGGTCACAGTTGCACGGTCGCCCGGCACACATCTTAATCAGCACGATGCAGGCCAGCCGTGTTCCAATTTGTATCAGCCCGAAAAACCCTCGACAAAACAAAAGCCCTTGTGCGCACTGTTAACCGGGGGAAAATTTAAACCCAACTGCATTTAATGTTTGTTTCCGTTTGGTGAATGTGTGCGTGTGTGTTCGTGTGCATTTATTTTGGGTGCATATAAATGTATAGTTTTGTGTTTTTACTTTCTTCTTTGCGGCTCTCTCGCCCTTAACGAGCCATGCAGCCCGGAAATGTTAAAGTTTGTTGTTAAGTTGTGGAAATTTCTTCAACCACACTTTCTCCCTCTCTCTCTCGCTCTCGCGTTCCCTTCCCTCTCCCGTTAGTTTCCCCCTTTTCCAAAACCCAGACCCATTCTCGGGCAATCGAAACCATGGGCAACATGAGCATGAAAAGTTCCCTAATTTCGGGCCGATGGGCTTATCTAAAATCTACCGGTTTCGATGGCGCGCCGTCCGTTGTTTTTATGTTGTTGCGGTGTGTGCGTTAGTTTTTTTTTGGTTTGTTCCGTCCCTATTAATTGCTGATACCTTTATCTATGACATATGGCGATGAAGGGCCTGGTTCGAAACCGGGACAGCTGATTTTTGTAAGGACCACCGAAACACTCACTTGGGCTGGCTGGCGCACTGGCGCACTCAAATAAAGGTGCTCGGTGGTTTTCGAGCAGGGCAATAAATATCTGCCCGGCCCGTGAAAGGCACAGGAAAGCGACGACCCCAACCCCGATACGTCGAACAGCCAATGACACGCACGAATTGGATGCGCTTCGAGTGGCAAATGATCAACCGGGGTTTCCGTCGTTTTTCCGCGGATCGAAAGTCGGATGATCAATCGGTTCGGTGTTGGGCTTTGAGGTTAGGGTTTTTGATAAATGTTTGCGTTTGCAGTTTGGGACATGGGAAAATTGCGTTTTTTTGTGTGTATAGGACCATTTTCCAAAAAAAAAACCTTTCTTCGAGCACTCTCGCCACGATAAGATGGACTCGGCGATGTTTGGGGGGGCCTCAGAAAAACAAAGCTATCTATTTCAATTAATTCCACTCAACAGCACAGCTGGTCGGCATGAAATATTGTTGCATTGTTGGTTCCCTGCACACGTCTACCAAAACGGCCGGATAAACAAAGCAAAACCCCCTTGTAAGTAACAGATCACAACCGTGTCATGGCGCCCATTTCCATTATCATCGTAAGCTTCTTAAGACTTCGGCACTAACTGTGGCGAGCTCATAAATTCGACTTTTAAACACCTTTAAAGCTTACCCGGGCGTGCGTGCGTGTGTACTGGAGGCAAGAAATATGAGTTAAAAATGGGTGAGAAAACAACACCAACAAAAAAAAATCCAGTTCGACTAAAATAAAAGCAACAACATCACGGCGCTTCATAAATATTGCATACATCTTCATTAAATGGCCGCGTCACTTCACGTCACGATTTTTGCCACCATCGGTACGGCGGTACATCCCTCAGCACTCGTCTTACACACACACACACACACACATTAACTTGCGCATGGTTAGAAAGCAGTAAGAAACGGCCCGGCCAGTTGGAAGGCAAGAGATGCGAGAACGTGAGGCACACAAAACTTGCCTCCGGGCACACTCTATCACAAAAATAGACATAGCTGATAAAACTGGACCACAGTTCCCTCCTCTTCTAGGTGATGGAGTGTCTGGTCTGGTATCTTCTTGCAAAGCAACACAGAGCGTTCCGGAAACGGAGTCCCGAATAAGGTCCAAATTGAATTAATTGACTAATATTCATAAACAAGAATTAATCATCGGGTTTATCACGTTCTGTGTTTCTGGCTTCGTTTCTTCTTTTTTTCCCCCTATAGCTTCCTTCATTCGGTTGTAGCGCGAGAGTTTGGGCCACCTTAATTCGATGCTTCCGCCGGGTATTCGTCTCTAGTTGATCTAGTTCTAGTATCATCTAGCTGGTTCAGTGGTCGGCAAACAGGAGAGTGTGTGAAGATGCTGGATTTTAATTTTTCTGACTGCGAGGTTCTTGAACGCTTAAGTTAAAAGATTTGAGGTCTTCATTTGTACGTCAAAAATGGCTTAATTACCATGGCTTGCAATCCCTATACTTATTCTGGATATTGAAGGCCGCAATATTCCATAACTTGATAGTGAGTTCTAAGGAAACTGTTTAGATGATAATTAAGTTCTGTCAAGACATGATATTGAATTTTATTTCACCAACGTGATTATGTGACATTCTGATCATGTTGGTGCGAAAATTTAAGACAGAGAGGTTTTACATACGGCCGTCGAGTCCTTTCAATCCGGACCTCAAAGGAGTGTTTAAGACAATCGAATAGCCAGAATCTTTCATTAGCTATTTTGTAACTTTGACAGTTAATTATGCCCATATTGTTGAAGCTGCATTGCGAAAAAGTAAATTATATTCGAGAAATTCCTATGCAAAAACGTCTTACCAAGTCGTGAGGAGGCGGTTGGAGCTTTTTACCAAGAAAGAGTTATTTAGCCCGGTTAGACTTTTTCTAATGAAGTAATTCTTGGTCTCAGATTAATGCCAATTAGTTGAAAACTGCTGATGCTCTGAAAGTTAGTACACCACAAACCATCAACGAGATTTGGCTTGATTTGATGTCGTACGATGGATTACTACATAGGCATGTTGATACCATGAATTTGAATATTAATCTCTCATTTCTCAATCACGTGAGAAAAGTCCTGATGGTATTCGATTCCCGGTCGTATGAAGATCTGGCGCTGCTATCGTCTCATTTAATTATAATATTCATGTTTTCAATGTAGCCCTAGAAAGGCTTTTATGCGTACCAGCCAGCTAGTCAAAAATTTTCCAAGAAATTTCAAAGATTGTTTTAATCTAAGTTACAATACATCAAAAATCAAGAACTATCAAGGACGTATCCTCATACCGATAGGGAACTTGCAATGCTTAAGCTTGGGAACACAGACTCAACACAAATATCTCAAAGCCCACCAGAGATTTTTACAGAGGTTTTAATTACATTCCTAGCTCAAATGCCTAACCTTTGTACGTCTATAAGGTTTCTATTTCCTTTATGATTTATAAAACCTTTTAAGGAAATAATACTTCAAAAAAGAAGTCACAATATGGCTAATTCTTGTGGTGTCTGACATGAACTGGTAATGCCAGAGGATATTTCTGTTCTTGGCTCAAGATTAAATGAACAGATTAAAGGATTTTATCGCACGTTTTCCAAACCGATCAAACTGAACTGGACAATCTACAGGCAGAATTAAAAATAAATAGTTTAGCTCCGCACATAATTATGTTTCCAAATATTTCAAAAGTTGATTCTTCATGCAAACTGAGTAGTTCTACCTACAATGTTTTCCTGTGAATTATCTGTTTCATTGTAAATGGCGTCCATTAATGTCCATAGACATTTTGACAGAATTTATGGATAAAAAAAACATCTTCTTAAACTAAGGCTTACTTTGAGGAGTTGATTCAATACAAACTGAGAAGTTAAGTTGTGCTTTTCTTCATATACAATTGTTACAAGTAAATTACAGTCTCATGAACAACTTTCTGCTACAGATAATGTTATCAATAAAGTTTTTGATATTGTATCCATAACCACAGAATACAATGTTTACCCTCTTGTAAAATTATATTTCTCTAACTCACTCTACAACGATTACATGACTTTGCCGACCACTGACCTAATCCAGCCCCGAACTGTCCACAGCGGGGAACACGAAGCAAAACAACAGCCCCCCCGAGACCCAGACGCCTGAAGGTTGTGTGAATATATGGAAGAAAAATGGTTCAAATTCACGGTCCGAGTCGAGTGGACGCTCGAGTCGCTTAATGATCGATGTATGAACTTGAAAATGGACCATCATTAGAGTAAGAGGGTTTGTTTTTCCATTTTTTATGTATGTCGGGAGAGAAAAATAAGAACTTTACCAATATTTTTTGGGAAGTTATATGCTTCGGAGGGCAAAAAAAAACTTCACATAGCTGTGTGTGTGTGGAATTGTTTGAGGGAAATTCGATGAAAAACCTCTTGAGTTGACGGTCGCTATCGGTGCAGTTGGCCGAGGGTAGTTGTGTGCCGATTCGATTAGTTGAGTGCGGTGTGGAAAAACTTCAACCACTCAAGGACACGGTGCGACAGTAGTGACAGATGAACGTTGTGGACCACTCGAGTGCATCTGTCGTGGGTCGTCTAAGTGGGTCTTTCCCCCAGTGAAGAGATGGAAGTAAAAAAGGCAACATCCTTTACCGACCCGTTAGGCGCACGCCAATCGTACGGTGGTCGGACGGAAAGGATTTTGTACCGTCGAAACACCGAGATCGAACAAAGCGGTGAACCGGAGCCGGATGGACTGCTTTCCCGGGTGTTGAAAAATCGATCCTCACCGTAGCAGGGGGTACGAAAAACCATTAAGCGCGTTCACCGTTGTTTCCAGGCGCATCTCCCGGAGTGATTATTATTAGTGTGATCGTTTTTCAACGCAATTTGTTCCACACGCAGACAAAGAGATGTGGTGTGCGAGAGAGAGAGAGAGCGTGAGCCATACTTTGGCAAAGGGTGCTTGAAGTGTTTTAACAAAATTAAACTCAATCCCTGTAACCAGTTGCTGTACGGGCGAATCCCCGCAAACAGCAACACCGACGTCCATCTAGGAATGGGAGACATATTTCGAAGAATTTACCAGAATGGCTGAAATATTTCACTCGAACCGGGAAGTAATTAAAATTGAGCTGGGACATTTTGATCGACATTGTTGTTCGCTGGAGCTCGGAAGATGATGAATATTAAGGCACATTTAATCATGTCCACATGGTAACGTGTTAACTGTCACCTAGCGCTAGGCAGGAAAACGGATGTCCAAGGCAACACACATACTTCAACAACACCGTTCCCAGCTTCTTATCAAACGGTTCCGATCGGACACAACTTTCCAGGACAAGGACTAGCAGCACTCAAACACATCTATCAAACCGTTGCCCGCCATCATGTCGCTTCTCTGTCGGACCCCGCGAAGGAGTGTCCGTAGTGAAAAGTTTACATTCCGCAACACCTAGTGGTCGTGTTTTCCCGCGCGCGCTTTTTTTTCTTGTGCTGCTTCCTCGGCTCGCCTTGATTCCTCTATTGGGTGATATAATGGTTCGTGTTCATCATCATCATCAGCCTCGCTATCCCACTATCGCCGCAATATCCCGAACTCCAGGAAGGCAGCGATGTAATGAGAATGAAGTGCAAACGGTTCGTCCGGACGAACTCTCTCAAGAAAAACAACCCCGTAAGTGCTGTTCGTGTGTGTCTATTCTCTGGACGCGTTTCCTCGAAACGGTTTGAAGGCGGTTTGCTAAACACTGCTTAAGAGCACTAAAAAGACACTAAAAACCGAGAACTCGCTCCCCATCTTGTGGTTGGGACGTGTTGGAAAGTTTTGTCCCAAGTTCGGTCCTGTACCGACTTGACGCAAAAGTTGCGCTTGACCAGCTTATCCCGCCTTCTTGTAACGGGGCGACGAAATAATCGATTATTGATGTCGTTTCAGTGGCCATCATCATCGGCTGGACCGGGACGGATGATGGTTATTACACACACACACACGCGCGCACCGTGGGTTGTCTGTTGTAACTGGGGAAGGAAGGCTCATACTAATACGCCACCAAACACAACACGCACAACCCATCCAACCCTGTACGGTCGCCCGGAAATCGATCGATAACGCAAAGAGGACCGCCTGCGGCAACTTGATCCAGAAACGGCAGTTAGAAGGAAACGTTGGACGAGAGTGTAGCGAGAGGTGTCACTCACTTACATCAAGTTTTGCTGCTACTTCTGGCCACTTCTTGACTTCCAGGCGAGAACTCTGGAGAGAAATCCAATCCCCTGCCCGTACCCTGCCAACGATTGCATCAGGCGGTACTCGGTTGGGACGGCCAGAAAACCAGAATGGACGGATGAATGAATGATTAATGGACTGCACGCACACGCATCATCTCTCCGGGATGGTCCACTCTTCCGGCGACCCATGCTCCATCTCCACCTCGACTGTGTCTCGAGAACTCTACTAGATCCATAGGCTGGCACAGGGATCGATGGGGAGCAAGTTGTAGCAAAAAGGAAAACAAGAAAACCATCCCATTCGGTCGTTACGAATCGTTTGGCGTATTTTTGCGCACACAGAATACATACCGCCGCCTACCGTACCGCATAGGACCCGCGTGCGTGAGTGCGTTCGTGTGTGAGCGTTTCCGTTTGAAGTGGGTCGTCCGGGCGTTACGCATCCCCCAAAACAGCCGTCCCGTTGGGTTGTATTTCTAGTCAATTTGCTATTCTTTTTTTCTACCATTTGTTGGAGCTTCCATGGCTATGGTTGTTTTGAGTGCTTTCGAAGGAAAAAAGGATCCAAAGTTCGTTCTATTCACAAACAAAACGCACTGGACTAGAGTCGCCGAAATCTGGAAGGTACCGGCAAGAACCAAACACCGACCATCGTACAAAGAAGCGATGGAGAGACAAATTAAATCGCACCGCGCTCACATTGCTATGGCGTATTCAAATTAACCTAGCGAAAGCCAGCCCCGGTATCCCGATCCCCAGTCCCTACACAGTGATTCTTCGCCAGTAGCGCAAGAATTAACCGTGTACGGCACTAATCCTCCTGGAGGGTGCACATGATACGGGCCGCGCGCCACGTGGTAGCAGATTTTGTTTTCGCTTTTGCTCCACCGAAAGCACTTGCCCGATCTTTCTAGGACTTTGTTTTGCGATACGCTTGTGGAGTACGCTAGAAATCATAGTAGTAATTGGAAGCAGTTCCCGGGAGCCGGAAAGCGTGCAGGCAAAATTACTTTCGTCATTTTTGCCTTACGTTTTTTTTTTCGGTAGAACTTGAGCGATTTGATTTATGATGGTGATACCAGTAACTTGTTTAGCATGAGCATGTCTGTTAACGAGTATGCGATTTGTTTAATTAATCCTTAAATCTTTCTCGAAAGCAGTGTCTGGAGCTGATGCGTAATAACTAGTGCTAGGTTGATGATTATTATGAATGAATGTGAAGCAAATGTACTATAAACGGTGAGAAATACGTTCTTGAGAATTTTCAATTTAATATTTTGTCAGCTAAATCGTATTAAAGAGTACCACCATCGTGCGAAAAGACCAACTTATTTTTAGAGAATTCGTGGGTATGTTCTTAAAGTCTATGTTGACTTGTTGACTAGAATTATATATGTGTGTGTAAATAGGGATACTAGAATATGCATTTTTGTAAGTGTAATATTGTAGAAATACAGAGAATCCCGAAATATCCGACAGGAGCTGTTAGCTTCCAAGGATCTTTTAACAGTTTCTTTAGACGTCGTTTTGATAACAGAAAACCTTTGTTGAAACCAATTACGCTGCTATGATCATATCAGTTTTGGTCTATTTGGTATTCTTGATGAAGCTGTGACATCAGTTTATCTCGGAACGCTTAACACTAATCTCAATCCACTGCCAGCTTCTGTCGAAAGGCTATAACCTGGTATTGCTCTCATATACTAATGGTAGCAATAGAATTGACCATTGATTTAGTGTATTTGTTTCGTGGAAAGATGTATCTCTGATGTACTAAAATAGTAGTAAGTTTAACTACTTACCTCGGAAGAACTACTGGTAATTTTGCAATAATTTCCCGTGTATTTGAAGATCAACACTTAGTTAAGCAAATTTGATAGTACAATCTTTACGTATATAAAGGTTGTACCAACCTGAAAAAAAACTAAATAAATTCCAATGCAGATACTTTAAAATTTGTTTCAAATTGATGTCCACTTGGAGATGAAGTTTAAATTTCAATCATTTCTTCGGAGATGAAATTTCAAGTGAGACTTTAACTTTGAATGTTTAACAGCCTGTTTTGATGGATAATCTTCAAACGTTTAAACAGAAAAGGACTTATCTAGTCTAGCGTGAGGATATTCTATTAGAGTAAGCTGATTTAATGTTTGATTGAAAAGAATCCAGTTCGTCTAATTTAATGGGTGCTTTATAGGTCGCTACTAAGAATCTGGGAATAAGAACCTAGAAATCAGCTAGAGCCTTTCATCTGATAAATAAAAGTTAGGACTAATTATCTATTTCCATCATAAAAATAAGTCTCTAGAGGTATCTACCTATCAGGATTTCCCTAGGATAGTAGGGCAAGAAAACCATTTCAATATCTTCTTCTTCTCTCTAGGCCTGCTCCTAGGAAGCACGTCTAATAGACATGGCCTGGTGTCTTATCGTTCTCCAGAAAACACGTTCCATGGCTGCACTCCTGCCATTTCAATATATTTTTCCTAACTTGCAGCATTTACTCATATTCATTATTTTACTTAATATTCACAAAAAAGGACACAAATTGCAATACTTTTCTCTGTGCTTTTCTATTTCAGCACCACCTTAAGTAATTGGATGTCCGGCCATGCTTATAAAACATGCGACACTCGCATACACACATCATGTTTGACATTGTTGGCGTTACCGTGCGGTGAAATTAAAACACAGCCAGCTAGTGACATACACACACAAATAAAAGAACACATCTACAATACCCATGACCCAAGTGAGGACACGCAGCAAGGTGGGGATACCTCTTGGATGACGTTTTTTTTATATTTGTGTGTCATCAAACTTCAAATCAAGCTCGAAACCGTCGGACTCTGGACGGTGCTGGTGCGCGAACGATAAAAACAAATAAAGGACACCTTAAAGAAGCAGTAAAAACAAGCATCTCCCAACCATCAGCAGCAACAAAGAAGCAAAACCCTAAAAAAAAACCCCGCAAGCCGAATCAAGCAAAAGGCCTCCCCGAAACTATAAACACAAACCAAAAACGGTCGCGACATAAAACAAACCGAAATCTGGCCGAGGTACGACTGGTAGACACGACGGTAAACCCATCTGAAACTAGTCGGTGGATTGATTGGGGTTGACGGGTGAGGGCACGTTCGCACACACACACACACACACACACACACACCAGGGGTAAGGTGAGCTAACTACAGCCTCCCTACCGGTTGCCCTCAAGTTCAAGGAACCTGGGAACCCTACCCTGGGTGATGAGGAAGTACGAAGAAGAAACACAAGAAATGAGATGTAAAACACATCTTGATTTCTTCGCCTTTGGTAGGCCACACGGCCACACGACGAGTCAGAGACAAAAAAGGGCTTCGGCGAGTTTGTGGTTCACCCTGCCGAAGCTCATCGTTCGGCTGGAGCATCACGCGAACTTCATCTAGCGGCAGAAAAGTGTCTTTTCCATTTGCGTTGCCTTTGTCTGGCGCGAAGTCGTCGTCGTCGGAGTTGCCCACACAATTGGGGCCACACTGTGGTGGCTGTGTGTCAAGGTGTTGGATTCAGCTTTTCGGAGACAGGCGCGTGATTCGTGCACCGCCGATAGAACACGTGCAACTAACCCAAATCCCCCACCGTGAAAGTTTGCCACCGTCTATAACCGGGAAACGATCATGATGATGAGTTTTCGGTTAGTGCGAAGTCTCCGGACGATCCGGGCTTATCGCGCTTTGGTACGCTTCGTCGCTTCGAATTTTGGAGGTTGGTTTTAAGTTAGGCGTGCCATCGAGATAGTCACTGTCTTCGGAGGAGGAAGTCTATAAAGCCTACCGATTCCGGAGAGCATTGGCGCGAGCGTCCTATAAATTCTGAGAAACGAGAAGGTTCAATAAAATATTAAAAGCACTTTTTTCCGGGTAAGGGTTTGAGCAGAACTGAGTTTGAAGTTCGAAGTTGCAAAAGCATGGCGTGCATGGTGCATTATGCATTGACCGTATCGATATAGCATCCACCACAAACCAGCAAATGCCTGTGGGTGACCAATTTTCCATAAACACCATTTTCCCATCGCACCGTAACCACGGCAACAAACAAACCTTTCTCCATGAGTTAGAGTGAGCAAAGGGCGAGCGAGAGTGAGCGAGCAAGTAAAAATCAAGAACTACTCGTTTGCACACTTGCACTACTTCTTCTTGCTCAACGCACCCTCACGGAACTCACCCTTCCTGCAGGTTTAGGGCAGCCAGGAAGAAACGAGTATCTCGGAAAGTGGTCAGCAAAGCTGCCGACGGCAAAACCGACGCCGAGACCAAAGCTGGAAACAAATCATCCGGAAAAAGGGAGCATCACTCCCGGTGTTCCTCTAAGCGGTGGAGGTGCATTGGGGGGAGGTGGTTGAGGGGGAGGAGAGAGAGAGAGAGAGTCGCGAAAAAAGACACCAAAAACGGCATCATGAGCACCAGAGCACAGCACTTGAACGTGTAAGGGAAGTTTTCACACAGACAGACGAAACAGACCCACAGGCAGACTTAGAGCTTCATGGTCAGAGTTTTGGTTGGATGATGGCGGGACGAGATGAAACGGGAGCGGTCCAAGAAGACCAAGGCAATCCGGAACGGTATGCTAACCTCCACCGCCCATCACCCCAAAGCATAATCGTCCGTAAGCGCAAGAGACGGCAAAAATTGAAGAAGGAATGAGAGAACGAAGGAATTTGTATACAACTTAGATGCGATCGGAAAGCTTTCCGGTTTGTTCGGTATGGTGCTTTTGGGAGGTTCGGGAGTGGTGGGAGCGTGGACAAGAAGTACCATTCAATTTGGATGTACTGACCGATTGGTTCGTTTTGGTGGAACCGAACACCGAGCACGGAAAAACGCCCGTAACGATCCGTTTATTCCATTCCCCAAATGGTGCACAGAGTCTCCACATCTCTGTCTCGCTCTTCAAGCTCCGTTCTTTCACACTTTCTGCTGATGCTCGGCTTGCTGTTGTTGTGTAGCCTCAGCTGGGAAAAAAGGCAATCGGCGTAGGCAAAACCCAGGTGTGGAGCACACGGTTCTTCCTCGGTTTGCCGACATCTCCAAGAGCCACACCGCTCCGTGTTAGAAGTTGAGCCCCAGAAAACCCCAAAAAGGTGAGCAATAAATCTTGCTCATCAAGTGAGCCGAGCTGTTGCTGTGAGAAGTGCGTGAGACCACCACCGGTGGTGAGCGTTAAAGATCGTGAGCTGGATGAGCAAACAGAGTTGTTGGTCATGTTTTCTTTCTTTGCCCATTTTTTCCTCTAAAAGGGTCAGTTTATCTTCACGTTTACGCAATTTTCTTCACTCACCTCACGAACAGCGCTAAACATTCTGCAGAAATGAAGAAATATTTCCTTCTCCCGTGCGAACGACGAGCATGATGAAAGATGACGCGTCCGGTTTGGGAAGCAAATGGGCTTAAAATGGTCAGGAAAAACTTTAAAAGTTTAATGGGATATGAAAATGGATCTAGCAGGGATGGCTTAACGTGGACGACAGATAGAGCAAGATGGAGCTAAGAAAAACGATCCCAAGTCAACTCCAAGTGGCAAGCTTTAATTCCTTGCAAGCCGCCGTTTCCTTCTTGATGACAATTGCCAGTCTTAAGGAGGATTAAAGGTTTCTCAACCAACGCTCGCCCTCAAACGATGGTGTTAAAAGTAATCAATTATTAAACCATTTCTTCTTGGAGAACCTTTACCGATGCAATCACTTGGCTTGGTGGTGCAAAATCAAAGCATTTCGTGACATTTTAGTTTTTGTTTGAGAATCGAAAAAACTGAACGAAAAATAGCATCAGTTTTCCTGTTCGCTGGACACCAAAAATGCATCTTTGGGAGCTTGGTTAAGTCCTTGGCTTTAACCGCAGCTAGCACCTGGCGAGAAGAGAATGAGCCCAGGATGTTGGGAAGGAAAGAAAAACGGGTTTCCTCTTCTTCTGCACGGTGTGTGTCCTCCACTATCTGGCGAAAACCCACCGAAACCGTACCAAAACTGATCCTAATTTATTGAAAATTAGATTTTGGACTTGGTTCGACCATTTTGCCTCGCGTACCTTTCCCAAAGCTCGCCCACTCTGCCCACGAATTCTTACACCGTCGTAAAAGCGCATCACGATCAGGACTTTGCCAGTTTGCCCCTGGTTGCCAGGAAATGGGTTTTTCGTACACTTTGGAATGCTTGCAACCACCGGTGCACCGTAACAGTAATTTGCATCTCTCGGCACCCGGTTTTGGAATCACCAAAGAGGAAGCAACAAAAAAATGAAACGATTCGCATCCGAAATTCGAGAATGTTTTATGGAATTTCATTCTGATTCTATCAGCGACAGTGAGAGAGAGAGAGAGACGTTGGAAAAGATTCGTTTTTCTCGAGACACGAAGGATGCAACCGTTGTTTGTCTGTGGGCGTTAGTTTTGTTGGTGTGGGGCGTGAAATTTACCGCTCAAAGTGAAATTACGACTTCCACTGGTGGGGAGGAGAGAGCCCGAACGTGGTTATGTTTTCATCCGGAAAAGTTTCGGAAGCCTGGATTGAAATCGCATCAGGAACGGTGTACGGGACACAAACAAATATCTGATCACCAGTACGAAAAGGGAGCAAGGAAAAAGATAATGGGTAGAGATGAACAAAGTTAATCTTAAATTTCGCAAGAAAAAGGTATTTTGGTGTGGTTATTTTTACACATAAATTCTGGAGAAATATTTAATTGTAATAGGAAAACAGAGTCCACAAATCCACCTTTTTGTAGGATACATAATTTTTAAAACGTTAATACACGTCCACTTTATCTGGGGTCTAGGCGGAACACAAAAAACAAAGTCCACTTTTGCAAATGAGTTTCACACAGGCTGGCGGCGAACCTTCCAGGGATCAAGGATGGCTTCCAGACCTCCCACATGCAAAAACGTTGTTTGGGATTCTTTTTAACGGGGCCAGAAATTAACTACCTTTCATCAATCTAGGGGATACAACGGCATTCGGCAAACCGAACCGTTTTGCTTTCTGGGAAATCATCAGCGCGTCGATATAAAATGATAGATTAAGTGGTTTCGGGTTCGATTTTTCTGTGTGCTTTTTTGTCTGTGCCGCGAAACTGATTCCTATTTTTGTGCGGGTGATGGATGTTGGGTTGGTGAAAAAGTTTGCGGTAGAAATGGATTGTGAATGTGTGAATACATGTAGAATTGCAAAGGTTTGAGTTAAAATTAAAACACAAATAATATGTTTTCTTTAAATTAAACTAAAGAGTCATAGAGTCTATTAAGATTAACCTTAGGATTCAAGGTATTTAGTTCTCTTTATAAAAAATTATAAGCCTCACCGGTTGCATTGAAGATGCGGCACATGCTGACTACTGGATTACGAAAGCCATAAGTGATCCGGGACTGTGCGATAACTAGAATTGTCCTCAAGAAGCGGAAGACTGAGAAGTAGGCATCTGGTCCTGTACTCCAGAGGAAGATCTCTAGCAAGATGCATTCGAGTCGCGTCTAGTTGAAGGAGTCCACCAAAAATGCATACATACTCCATTAGAGATCATATCCACGCATGTTATTGACCAGTATTAGTCATTGGCTTCACCTCTCATCGACTTAATCCAGATATTCCTCGAAAATCAATCTTGTGTCCATGAGTGTCTAGATCCTCTTTTCTATCAAGGATTTATCCGTTTAGAACATAGATGAAGAACATATGGGCTCGTGATCGACTGAGGGTGCTGATGGCGCATTTATCGTTGCAGAGGGTTAAAGCGTTACGCTTGCACCAGGAATCGAGTTCATGCAGTGAAGCCTGTAGATGAAGATGATCTTCTTACTTGATATCTTGGTAGATCTCTACTAATGATGTTTTACTCCATCACTGGGAAGATTTTAATTTCAGCGTTTCTCGTGTCAGTTAAGATAGCTTTTTGTACGGATATATTTCACCACAAATTGGAAATGGCATCTCTGGAACTTTTGATTCAACCGATTAAGAGAGACAGAGACCTGATCGCAATGGTACTTAATAAATCATGCTGTACGTATAATATCCCAAAGATATCTACTGTAATATACTTTTTCGAATGCTCTGCGGACTTGACCTGATACAACAATCCTCGGTACCGGTCAAGCAAGACCGACTTGCGACTGCTAATCCTGTATCCTGGCCTTTCCAGCGGACGCATCAACATGATCACTTCATCGCAGATCGGATCTACAACACCTCCGATGTCCATGCAGTACATAGGCTATTTCATGACATCAAGACATTATCATGGCAAGACTAGGTGACCGGAGCCTGGTGAGTTGGCTTCGCCGTACGATCATTTACAGTCATCCTACAGCTCTAACAATTCACCAAAACTGAACTTTTTTCTTTCGAGAAATGCGAGGAAGAGTTTGTCAGTTTGTGTCCATGTCGATCATGTGATCTCAGCTTCGTCGATTTGCATCGGATAACTTTCAAATTGCGGTTTTTTTAACTAATGTTTCTTTAACGATAGATAAGCAATTCAACACAAATAGCAGACTACGAGGCTCGATTCCTAGACATTGCATTGCTTGAGTTAGGCTACTCACACAAAACCTTGAAACTAAGCTTACCAAGGCTTTTAGGCTCTCTAACGAAAGTTTTTTTGCAGAATTCCCTTTTGACTTCTAATAACTACAAACTACACCGACAACCCAACGCAAAACCCAGGTATCGGAGCTGTTTTCCTTTAATCAAATCGAACGTACAACCTAGACAACGCAGGAAAAGATGCCGATAGGCCGCCACCCGACGGTACACACTTTTGTGGGAAGCAAATTAAAAATAGTCAAAAGAATTATGACCCTCAATCATGGGCGATTTCTGTCCGTTTGCTGTGTTTCCCTTATGCCTCAGGAACTCTCCACCCTAATCGCGGTACGTCGAGGAGGATGATTTGCCTACTTTTTGCGAAACGTACCGAAAAACCGATCGTCCAAGAAACGATCATTACGCGGGAAACAAATCGTAACCAAGACAAAAAACAACCCTGCCAATAAGATTTTTGATTTGTGACCCTCCCGGTTAGTCTTTGAAAATTGGAGAATCGTGGCGATGAAAAAAAAAGGGTTTTCTTTGCAACTAATCGTGTTTTTTTTTGTTTGTCTTGCTGTTAGCTTACAAGCTGTGGTATGTTTTTGGATATTTTTTTGATGTTCTTTGCCCGGTCCGGAACTCCAAAGCAAACCCAAAGACCAAGGCGTCCCCATTCAGCGTCAAATCATGCCCAAAACTGTCGAACCAAAAATGACCGAATGACAGTAATAAACTCATCCACACTGTCGCCTCGCTTCGGCCGTTTGGAGGGCGCACCGGAGATCAACCGGAGAAAATTCTCCAGCCTGCTATTTATGACCCGGACACACTGGAGATCCACAGAGCATCTTTAAATTTTTTTTTTCTTTGATAAAAGTTTTTCGCTTTTTCGCTTTCTTTTTCCATCGTCCCTACAACACTCGATTTCGATAACGTGTGTGCCTGCTTGTTTCATTCACTATCCTTTGCGGAACGTGTTTTTTCTTGCTTAATTTTATTTCCATTCGTTGTTTTATCGCGTTCGCCCTTGCAATCGGTTGCTCCGTTTGTGTCCTCATTTTCGGAGGTTCGGAAGTTCGTCTTCGCTGCGCCCGCCGAAAAACACACACACTGTTGTGCCTTTATCTTTATCGCTTTCGCTGTGCCTGGCCGAAGCGCCAAATGTTGTGGCATCTTTTTCCCGTGTCCCGTGTAGTTCGGTGTTGGGCCAGCGCCTTCAAAAAATCACGTTGGCCCACCGAGCGCCATGAAACGGCGAATGAATGAACAACGTAACGAAGGAACGAAACACAAAAAAACACGATAATGCGCGTCTCTACCGTCTCGCGCCTCAATCAATGGCCAGGCCGCGGTCCGGACTATTGATAATATTTTTACAGCTCTGCGTCGCCGGCCGCTGTCGTCGAAATCGCGCCTGGCCTGGAACCGCAGCGACGGCGGCAGTAAAATTAAATTACGAGCAAACGAGCGATAGTTTGTGGACCTTGGTCGTGGATCAAAATCTCTTTCCGAGGAGAACCCCGACCGGAGGAGGGATTAAGGATGGGAAGTGGCGGAAAATCTCGAAGCTACGGGCCCCGGGATGATAATGATAATTTCGTTAGCGTTAGCATAGCAAACGGTAGGGCAACCAGCAAAACCAAGCGTGCAAGAAGCTGGTGGCAATCTTTTCCATCCATTTTTTGCTCTCTCTCTCTGTTTTGTTTTACTTCTCGCTTCTTTTCTCATTTATGTCTCCGTAACACTCCCAATTTTTATAACGATAAAAAAAAAACACGACAGGAAGAAGGAACAGACACAGTTACTAAAACTTCAACAAGATTTGCGACGGTTTGTGAAGTTAACGAGCGGAGTTTTTCGCTTAAGCTTTTTGTTCTACGTTTGACATATGCAAAAAAGCAGCGGAAAAGCGGTGCGCGCCCTGGTGGAAAGTGGAAGTTAAATCAAAAGCCGAGTGACACCCCCTTACCGCTGTGACCGAAAATATGAAAACACTAAACCAAAAACAATCGTTTTGCTTTATAACAGTATCAACGGGGAGGGCAGCATTGGAGCGTGGTTGCTGTAAATGAATGAATGAACCATAGAGCAGTACAACAACCACAACAGCAGGCAGGCAAGAGCTTCGAAGCAGGTGTGTCGAACTTAAATACACAGAATGAATAAATTACTGCTGCAGAAAACAAGATGTTTTGGGTAAAAGTTTGAGCAAAGCGGGTTTTTTTTTTGTTTGTAAAGTTGCTTCTAAGTTGATCTTGAATTAGTGATTTTGGAGAGAGGGAGAACATCATTTGATTGCAATTAGCGAGATTCACTTTTGTTTTTCAAAGTTTTCTTTGTAAGCGTTTGCTCTTTAATGTCTTAATACTTTATTATATTTAATTGCGAAAGACTCAGCTTCTGAAAACCAATTTTCTCTTAAATAATGTCTTCTGTTTTTAATGTAATTTTAGGTAAATATTTTGATATATTTAATCAAAACATTATTTTTTGTACATTGGAATGTCTCAAACTAAAGCGTATTTCACGGGCATATTTCAGTCATCAAGTCATGGCTGAGGTATGGGATAGCAACTCAATTACTTGTGATAGAACTCTCGGCATCATCTACCCCATATACAAGAAGGGAGATAGGCTAGCGTTCAGTAACTACTGGAATTTTACGGTGTTGAATAACGCCTACAAGATTCTCTCCCTAGTTATACAAGATAGGTTTGACCCATTCGTAGAAGAGATATTTGGAAACTATCAGAGAGGATTCCGAAACGGAAAATCAATCACTGACCAGATATTCACCATGCGGCAAATCTTGGAGAAGATGGCGGAGCAGCAGCTACACTCCTATGAAGGCTTGCTCCGGCCAGGCTTGCTTACCAGGCTTGTAAGTATGACAATGACCAATATCACATAGCAGATGAAGGTGGTTGGAAAACTCTGAGGACCCTTTGCTACCACCAAAGGTCTGCGCCAGGGAGACGGGCTCGCTTGTATCCTATTTAATCTGGCGCTAGAGAGAGCTCCTACACATCACTCCAGATCTTGTCATACGCTGATGACATAGGCATCACTGGTTTGAGGCTCTCCTATGTAGCAGAAGCTTACCAAAGGATCGAGCATACGGCACTGAACCTCGGGTTGGAGATCAACAAGGCAAAAACCAAAATGATGGTGGCACCACCAGCGGCCCTACTATCAAAAACACTGAATTACGCAGGAGTGATGTACAGATAGGTGATCGCACCTTCGAAGTCGTCCAAAACTTCACCTATCTGGGGTCAAAAGTCAGCACCGACAACAACATAGACGTTGAGTTGAGCGCAAGGGTGCTGGCTGCCAACCGGTCAAACTATAGCCTCAGGGAAACTTCTCCACTCAAAATACCTGTCGCGACGGACGAAGCTGGGACTGTACAAAACCTTTATAGTCCCAGTACTGACATACGCCTCTGAGATATGGACTCTGTCCAAAACTGACGAAACCCTCTTAGCGGCGTTCGAGAGGAAGATGCTCAGAAGGATTTTTGCCCCGTATGTGTAGAAGGACAATGGAGGACGCGCTACAATGACGAGCTCTACGAGCAGTATGGGGTGATATCACCATCGTGCAGCGAATTAGGCTCGCAGGCTCCGGTGGGCTGGTCATGTCATGAGAATGGCACCGGACGAATGGCTAAATCCTTGTAGGCCGTCCACACGAACAGAGGAGGCACGTACACTAACCATTCTATGGCCAAATATTAAAAATAGTTCTTGGTGTGTTTTAATTATCCAAATAAGATTGATTCCACACAAGATTTTGTAGTCTATGTGAATGAAAATATACAAATATTTTAATAAATCCGTATAAATATTTCTCAGTACTTTTGATAAATATTCTTAACTTGATCTTTTAACTTGGGAGAACTCATCACCGTAAAATTACCAAATCTTTTTGAATACATCAGTATAAGTCTTGATTGATTTAAGGATTCTAGTCGAACAAGAATCATTAATTCCAATTTGCGCTTTAAGCATCATTGTGTAAAGTGAGTAAATGTTGAGTTATTTAAAATTTAAATTAAATCCTTTTGAGAGTACCTTCTAAGCATTTGACATCTCTGCTGTTTTCATGCACTCGGCACAACTGAATAAAAAAAGGATTTAATTATTTGTCGCTTATTTAAAGGATGCTTCTTAATTCCTTTAAAAGTGCATCTATAAATTCTGTAATCAATATATTTGTTGTCTGTAATTTTCTGGACATCTTTTAAACCAACTCACACACACACACCCAAGATGGAGCATAAATTCGAATAAAACAATGTTTTCTATCATAAAAGAGACCCCCAACGTCCTTCGTAAAGAGGCATTTGGCAACGATGGTAGACTCCCGGGGACCCCAAACCAGGCTAGGCATGTCTCCGCTTCCGTCAGTCCCGGGTGTGAAGGAACCAGGAGCGCCCCGGCCAGGAAAAATGAGCCACCCAACCATACTAGCTCACGACAGACAGTTTTATTGTTTTCGTTTCGGTAAACGGAGCAACCAAACGCTAACTGGGTCCCACCTTTCGGGATGCTGCTACTTCTGGCGCTACTGCGCAACCCTTGGATGATGCGCTCGCGTGAAGTCACTTCCTCACGGGGTCTCCGCCAGTTTGCAGGCGTTTCAGTCGGGTGGGTCAGCCCGTTCTTTACCGCGTTGGTTTAATCTTTCTTTTGCTTTTTTTCTCTCCCTTTCTACTTCCAGACCGCTCCATCTCGTGCGTTTGTTTTACGCTAAACCACCCCGAAATTCGGATGGCCCGCAACAAAATGCCCCAGCATCCCAGTGGATGTCGTTCCCAATGTTTTTTTGTTTTTTTTTTTTTGCTACTGTGATGATCTATTGTTTATCTTTGGAAAGGGAGAAAGTCATATTGCGGATGTACGATTCTTCTTTCTGCAGGATTCAGAATTTTATGGTGCCTTTCAATTACCAAAAAAAAAGGGAAGAAATAAAACAAAAGGAACCATGGAACCTTAAAACAAAACAAAAAAGAAAACGAGATGGATAAAGCTAACGCCATAACCAAATTTTTACCCATAATAGGTAAGGTTGGCGCGCTCTGGTCGGTTTCGGGCTGGACGTGTTGGATACGAAATTAAAGTTTTGTATGGATGGAGGCTTGTGGTTGAGGGCAAACCCTTTCAGTGGACGTATAAAATGCTGTTTACTTTTATTTGCATTATAAAGTGAGTGACACTGATACTAAAAAGGATGTGTTTTGGTGTTAGTTTAAGTATCTACATTTTGTATCCGTACCAAAGAAATGGGTGAAAAATGATTAAAAACAAATTTTTTGTTAATTCTTTTTTAAATGCAGCGAAAAGCACCTGAATCCATGCAACCCGAATGACGCAATCTGAGTAATTACATATAGTCTTAGTCATTGATTTGCGTGGTTCAAGAAAAACGAGAAAGGGCATATGTATAAAAGTTAAACAGCATTAATAAAGTTAGAAATGAATTATTTACAGTGACGGACCGAACAATTTACAGTGATTACCAAATTTGATACAACATCATAAAAAGCGTAGACCGTTTAATTTATTTGAAAGACGAGCTCCAAGCTGGAGGAGGACGAGGAGACCGATATTTTGATGTAAAAATTTACTTTAATTCTTTCTTTTGTGATATTCTGATAAAATTATAACCAACATTCGACAATAAGAAAATGAGCAATACGGCTAGGCCATTTGATATTATTAAAAAAATAAGATTTAAACCATTCATTAAACTAAAATTTAAAACAACTTTTAAAAGGATAAAGAAGAGATGTAGCGATTCTTCTTTTTTCTTGGCCTAACGACCTCTTAGGTCATGCCTGCCAATTTTGGCATGCTAGACTTATTGTTACCGCATAGTTGGATAGTCAGTCCTCCCCTTGGTGAACGGCTCAGATGAGACTTGAACTCCGGTCCTGCCGTGTGAAGACCGGCGCCGCTTTCGCATCTACCACCGGCCGCCCCCAGATGCAGCAATTATTTAACGAAATTTCTTACAGGATAACATGGTTTTTATATGAATTTCGATTCAAAAAATGGTGCCGTTGAACCACTTAGTGTAATTTTTAACCTAAACAGTGGAATATGTTCAGCACGTTGTGGAACTTTGCTATCATACTTAGTAATCATACATAGAGGTGGGGAAACTTTGCGATGAGAATATAAAATTGTTAACAAATGCAGTTTAAAAAGATTGTCAGTGATTTTCCTACTAATTTTCACGTTCAAGCCCTTTAAATATGCATGATATAGCGTGATGATTTAAACAAACTATAAGATGATATTTGGTTAAATCTGTCAGTTTTACAGGGTAGGACTAAACCCTCAAAAGAAATTCCACAGCTGTTTGCATTGTTCCACATCCGAGTTGCAAATTTCCCCTTACTGAATGTAAAGTTCCACTATATGATTGCAAGTTTACACCATCTATTTGAAATATTCGTTTAAATGATAAAAAAAATCCATTATACGCATCGAAACCTTGAAATTTTGTTACTGTTTTTAACAATCAGAAATATCGGAAGATTTTGTTTCAAAAATTTGATATTAAGATGATCTTACTGTTGTGTCCGTCACTGTAACATTAAACTTTGCGCCATCCCTTCAAGGGTTAGCGCATCAATATCGCAACCCGTACCATTTATCTAGCGACTAACGATTTTAAAGAATCTCAAATTTATGGAGTGGAATTATTAAAACCTACCATTTCATTCCTTTCCAACCATCAGAAAAACGTACGCCTCCCCCAAAAGGAATTCCAATGCGAATGTAGGTAGAAACCATCTCGGCCGGTTTTTTTTTTCTGATTCTCCCTCGAAGCTCGTCCATTATTTGGAGAGAATTTCTGAACGTAGTAAACCCAACCCCCCACTGGCCCACTGTTCCACCACCATCCATCCATTCACAACCCAACACCAAAGCCTATCAAGTTGCAGAAATGCTCGAGAAAGCTATACATATGCAGTTTTACGGTCACTTGAAGCCTCGATGAAAGATGAACGGGCCACGATAACTTCCCGTTTCGCTGTACGCGATACTAGCGCGCTGTAAAATGTTTATCCTGTGTAAAATTTCATGTTACCGTCATGTTATCCGGCACAGGCACCACCAGGCCGACAAGGGTGGAACATTTCGCGCGCGGAAACCCCTCCAATCTTGAGGGAACACCGACAAGCTGATGGATCAAAAGCAGCTGCCTCGGGGGAGGGCAAAGCAGGGAGCGAGAAATCAGGCGAGGAAGTTGGATGTGTGTTTTTGGTTTTGTTATACGCAAAAACTGCATCTTATCGGCGTCCAGCATCGGGTGGCGCATTTTTTTGAGTTCCTTTTTTTTCTTTGCTTTGTTTCTTCCCATCTGGATTATTCTTGCCTGCTCCCTATAGGTGTGCATTTTATTAGACAAATAAAGATATGCTAAAACACACAGCAAATACACATCGAGCAGTGTTTGTCCGAGTGGCGACGGTCACGCTAGTAGATAAACGAATCATCTCAAACTCGCCCAACAGCAAACAAGGGAAACGCTGGTCTCTAGTAGAGAGTAGGAATTCTTTTGATGGAATTTATTTGTTTCGCTTGTCTGACTCGGTTGCTTTCCGCGACTTCTCACCTTCTCGTTAAGCGCGGAAAGAGGAAGAAAAAGAAGCATAAAACAACAGGTAACACGCGAAGCCACACAAACACCAAATTGAAAATCAACGACAAAACGCAATAAACTAAAACAAAGAGACAGTAGAGAAAACGGAAAACAAAACAGGAGAAAAGAAAGATAGGAAGCGCGCCGAAAGAGATAACAACAACAACAAAAAAAACGCGTGGAAGCGATGAATCACACAAAACAATGGTTCAAAGAGATGAAAAGTGAAGTATGAAAAGGGAAACAAACAACAGTAGTTTCGAAAGAAACGTAGCAAACAAACTGAAAGAAACATAGGGAAAGGAGTACAAAAAACACCCCGAAGCGCGAAATTAAATTACTACACTATTTAATTAAAATTATAAATAGAAGCCGAGAAAGTGTGCTTGTGTTTTGTGAATCGGATTTTGAGGGTGGTTTTGTGTGCGATCCAATGTTCCCTGGACCAGGAGTCTCACAACGCCATGAGTGTGCAAAAAATTGTTGCTTCGGAGGCTTTCTGATGCAAAAACGAATTCTGCATCTGCATCTGAAGTTGATGCAATGCAAGGAAAAGTGTCTCCTACCTCGCCCACCAGTCGGATCTTGTTAATCCATAATAATAAGTTCACATTGTGCCAACTGGCACAAGATGGATTGCATCTATTATTAGAGCAATCTGGATGTGTGTCTGTAAGTTTGTGTATGCCGTCGAATAATGGGCACGGTTGGTTTTGAGCGAAAAAAAAAAACACCAAACTTTTGGGTCGCGATTGCTCTGGGGTCGTCTATGAGATCAGTAGAGCTTAGATGAGAGAGTGAGTAAAAAAGGGAAGAAAAAAAAAGTAAGTAAGGGAACTTTTGCTGAAGCGAATCATGCACCCGTTAACTTTAAAGAAGAAAGCATGTGGCATCGCAAACAATAAGCAAAAGATTTCACCAAAATAATAATAAGACCAACGAAGAGGGTTCGTCATGATGGTAGATGAGAAGAAGAGAGAGCAAAACACAAGATTAAATAAAAGCTCCCCCGTTTCTTTTCGGTAAGACTCGAACCTCGCTGAAGCTCTTGGAGCAGCGCAAACACACGCGACGCTCGTCGGTGGACGACCGTGACGCGACTTTTGTGACCAAGTTTTGCGTGTGCCCTCAAACTACAAAACCACAGAAGCATTCAAAAGTCGACTGTAAGGAAAGCGAACGAACCTGGGAAAAGAGCTTTCGACGACCGGAATCGTTTCGGATGGATTTCTTAGAACTTTTTTTTCGGAAGCTTTTGCTCCTGCCGGTACCAGGACACTAAACGGGGATGAGGTCACGCGAAATAAAACCCTTGGGTGAATAGAAGAACTGCCGCAACGAAATAAAAAGCTGCTTGCGAAAAGAAGGTCTCACCGAAGGTCGCATTTCGCGCCGAGCGCTGGGTCACGGAGATGTAACGCGTGGTGCGTTTGGTGATTTTTACTTCGCCCGGTTTTTTTTTTGCACATCCAACGACCATAGTAAAAACACTAATGGTCACATACAGTGCACGAAAAGTCACCCGGGTATTGAGTGGGAAGTGGGAGAGGAGCAGGGCGGGCAACGAGGGGGTAATGGAATATTCGCCCCCAAAGTGGCGAGATTGTATGGCACAACAATAGAGAATCGTTAATCATTTTATAACCCACCCAAAACGAACCGTGGGTCCCCAAAAACGGGCACGACGGTAGATAAACCACCGGCAGCCGGCCAGCCCTTGGTGGAAAACTAACGCACGCGTATATGTGCAAAATGGCCAACAGTCTCGGGCCAACATGCTACCCCATTCCTGGCCGGTGGGGGCGAGTTCGAATGGCATGACCTCTTCCCGCACGCTCAGTACGTACGTTTTTTAACACACGCCAGAGCTTCACATTGAGTGGCCGCACAAAAACACCACCAGCGCGCGCGCAAAAAAAAACAACAAAACTCCTTGTACAATAGCAATATGTGTGGGGGGAGCAGCAACAGCAGCATAATGGCACGAGTGCAGCATAGAAAGAACATTGGGCTAGGAGAGAGCGAAAAAAAAACCGGCACGAACATTGGAGCAGCCATCAGCAACAGCAGCAACCAGCAAGCACCAGAATCGAATGGTCAGTAACGCATGTCTTTTGCGTTTAGTTTTTTTTTTCTCATAGAGTGGGTGGGTTTGGCACAAGGGGATGCAAGAGGTGGTGTTGCGGGTGGCGGTAAGGTCCCCAACAAACAAATTCCCGGCCGTATGTGAGAAAGATTAGAAACAAATGAACCGCACCACACATGCGGATCACCCCGTAGCACACATGGGCGGCTGATGATGAGGGTGGTTAATGGGGGGGTTGGTTGCATGCGTTGGAGTGTATGTGATTTGAATGGATGATAGGGTATGGCTATGAATACTGTGGAAGAGGGGAGGGAGTGAAAAAACAAAACAACGAGAGGAAAAAAAAACATAGACGCGTCGTATTGCGACCACAGCCAAAAAACACTAAAAACTTGGATGGAAAATCTCGCATTTGTAGCTAAATTTGAAGCTCCCTAGAGGGTACGATGAGATGAACTTTATGAGAAAAACTTGGAAAAACTTATAACGAATATGAGCTTGTACGTTGCTTTTTCTATCTTTGCTTTTTTATCTCAAAAAATAAATTAAATTCAGCCTTTTCTTACAAGAGAAAAACTTTAAATAATAAGTGTTGTGGTGGGACTGAGATTAAGTTGTATACTACGAGCGGTTAAACTGGAAAAGGTAAAAAAGGACATCTTTAATCATGTATTTAAACTAAGCCTGATTTTTATGACTACTCGTACCCTTCCTATCGTACTAGGTGCCTCTTATTCGGACTGGAATCTCTGCAACATAGACGAATGACGGCTCAGTGTATTTTTTTTCATAAGCTGACCACCGGAATAATCGACGCCCCGTACATTCTTAGCAAAATTAATTATCAGGCTCCTAGTAGGTATTTAAGGCCCCGACCACTGTTCTACACAGAATTTAGATTAACAGAGTTTGGTGCGAACGAACCTTTACTTAAATTGACCAATGAGTACAACAGCTTGAATTTCTCAGTAGATCCCAGTATAAGTGTTAGTAATCTTAAAATAATTCTGCGTGGTAAATTTTAAAAGAAAACTTTTTTGTGATAATGTTTGTTCGTATTCTGTTTGATTTCTGTTTCTTGTTCTATTTTGTATTGTTATGTAGGCCGCATTAGGCCAGATAACTTTTTGTTAATAAATAAATAAATAAATAAATAAATATACACTTTAAAAGGACCAAGAAAACCAAAACTACTTGAAATATCGATGGAAAATCAGGAAATGTCGCGCTTGGCTCGTAGTTCTCTAGACGAGACAACCAGAATTAATGGAAATTTGCTAAACCAAGGAAGAAAAACGAAAATAATCAATCACATTCTCTGTCATTAGAGCAATCTAAGACAGCAAAACCTGAAATGTTGTTTGATTTCCGTTAATTTCTCTTCTGGTGGGACTCTATCCGAATTGTGTATTATGAGCTAGAGGATTCCAAAAAATGTATGTTTTTTTTTATTATTTCAAATGTTTTTTTTTATTGAAAAGCGAGAAAAATTCGGGGAAAAATTTAGCTCAAACCGTGCTAAGTTGTATTTCTATTTGTAACTTAATAAAATTCAAATATGTTTTTCAAATTGTCTAATGTTTCTTACTCCCTGGTGGGACTTTCAATAAATTGTTTATTATGAGCTGCTGCAACGATTTTTGGCCACGATGAAAAAAAATAATATTGCAGTCAACCTGAGAATAGATATATTTATTTTGTTCATGACATTTGAAGATCTGCAGGGACTTTTAATATATTGTATGTTATGAGCAAATGAAGCTCAACAAGTAAATGAAAATACTTTAAAAGGGCTTTTTTATAGTTTAGTCATTTGGAATACAATTGCTCTACAAAGTTAAATGGTTCAGTAAATATATTAGAGGAACAATTGCAATAAACTACTCTCATTCGTTTATGAAGAACATAACTTTAGTAGAAAATCTCCTGGATTGTGTTTTTTGAGCAGTTTCAATAGACATTAGACATATCACAATAGAAACTGTCTTTAACTTGAGAAGAGATGAATGCATCGAATAATCCTTAAAAATAGTCTTGATTTTGTTGATTTATGTTCCGGTGGGACCTGATTTAAATTGTGTATTATGAACCGGTGGAATTAGTTGTGTATTCTGGACCATTTGCTTCCAGCTTTCATCTTCAAAACTAAACTTCTATCCAAGTAAGCTAAACAAGCTGCTCATGCCACTTCCTGCTTGTCGTTTCAGCGCTTCAGGCCTCAAAATCTCGTAATCACAAAAAAGCAAATTTACACAGCCCAAATTACATCACCACCACCCCACCACGAAAACTTTTGACACGGCTTATCAAAACGATTTCCTTTACGTACGCACGTTCGAACGCAAAACCCAATACATCACCATCTGCATCCCATCAATCATTTACTTCGATCAACAATAATATATTTAATAATCGTCACAACAAAGCTGCAAACTCATCTGCATCTTTCGGGTATCGCTCGCACGTTTTTTTTTCTTTTGTGGAGCCTATTGCAGATAATGCTTCCGGGTGAAGATAAAAGAAGCCACGGTTTGTTTGCACGGTGCGTTATTAAAATCCGGCCCAGCAAACCGGCAGTGACAAATGCATCCATCCACCGCGCTGTCATCAATATCAATCAATCAATCAATATCGGCGGGATGGGCGGAAGGACCTTGTGATGTAAGATGTAAGCCACAACCGTGATCCTCTTTTCGGGGGGCCGGGGATGCCATTTTGTTGACAGTATAAAATTGAATTACTTAACCTCTCGCGGGAGCCGATTGGAAAATGAAACTCAAAAGTCCCCAGAAATTGATCTTTTCTTATCTCGTCTAATGTCCGCCGTCGGTGACTTGCGTAAGTCATTGTCGGCTTTCTAATAAATGGATGCTTATTGCATTTTTGGTAAACAAAAACACAAAAACTCATTACTTTTCTTGTGATGTAAAAAGAGGCCAACAGTAACGCTGGTTAGCTGCTGCTGGTGCTGCTCGACGGCAGATAGGATCTAGCGACTGCACGAAAGAAGTGTCGAAACTCACACCATCTTTCCCGTCCTGGTACACCACCACCTGGACACACTCCATTCTTCCTCCCGCAAGCCGCTTCACACCCCTCCTCCTCCTCACCAACGAGATCAGAGGTCTCGCACCGTTGGACCGAACAGTCATTTGTTTGATTTAATTTGAGGATAAAATTCCGCAAAGATTTGTGTTGTGCCTTCGGTTTGCTCCTAGCGTTGGAAGCGGGCCAGTTCCCTCCACACAAAATCGTTTGTTTGGAGGTGATTTCTACGAGCGTTTGTTTTGATTCGTACGTTCGGTTGTTCCTTTCGAACAGCTAGCCCCGAATGCTGCTCTACCCGTCAGGACGACCAGAACAGAAGAAAATGGTGTGTTTGCCGCTCGTTCGAGGTTGACTTGTTCCGGGGATGATAAATTAACCTCAAAAAATGGAACCCCCCTCCTCCTCCCCCCCCTAACTAGCGACCCACACGTCTTCGTCGTCCGGCAGTAGTCTTATAGGGTGGCCGCGCGTATATAACCACCACCGAAATTGCCACCAAATTTCACAATTCTCGGCTCATTGTGTTGTTTCTGGTGTGTTACTCCCTTCTACCCGGGGGGCTCTAGCATCAGAGTGTGTGTCCACGCACAGCAGCAACAGCACACTTACAAGAACGCCTCCTAGATTCTCTTCACTACCTATTGGACTTCGGAGAGAGGGGCACCAAAACAGGGTCGCAAGTAGTTACCCGGGCAACACGGCTGGGTGCTGCTGCTATTGTTTATGGGGAAGTTTTGGGAAGAATTGATGGTGCCGTTGATGACTGTTGTGCCGGGTAATGCTGTGATCGGTGCAGCCGCCGAGGCAAAGGAAGGAATTTCGCGCGGCCTATGGCGGCCCTCTTCACGGCACGCACAACAATCGGACGTCAAAACAACAGTGACGATGATGATGATGCTCTGTCGGAACTCGAGCTCGTGTGGATGCGTCCGTAAACTGGTTGGTAAGGTAGGGTAGCTAAACCAACCGACGGCTGTGCAAGCGGAAGCGACCCAGAAGCAATGGTGGCCCGGTCCCGGGAGAGGAGCCGTGAGATTTGGTGTCTGACAACTCTATGAAAAATGGATTAGCTGCCAGCTAGAATTGCCTCGGGGGCCTACTGGTGGTGGTGCGTTTGTAAAGGAGCCTTGTGAAAGAGATCTTGATCCGTGGCGATCGTTCGATCCCGGACACCCTATTGACAGTGGGTTCAGTGTGGACGAGCGTTTGGACAGAATGATGGATTCCCTGGGTTCAATGTGATGTACAGTTAGGGCAATTGCTGAGCAGATATCGCAAAAACTGTTCATTTTCTCTCTGTTTTCCATCGATTCTGGTATGTTTTTGTGAAGGATTGTGAATTCCTAGCACAGTTGAGCTGATACTTTGACCTGCTACATATTAGTTCGGGTTTTAAAGTTATCCATACCCATATACGCTAAACATGTGTTACATATAAACGAACATCAAGACCAAATCGATGTAGATCATTTTTTTGCTCTAGGTTCTGTGTTCAATAACATATAGTAGAACAAGTTAGTACGTTAATATACACTGCTTCTTTAACAAGTCAATATACTTAACTGAATCGAATCAATAACTTTAAGAATTACCCGAAAGATGTCTCTATGGGTAATTGTTACGTCTGTCAATTTCTGGTATTCAATGTCTCAAAATTGATGTATTTTAGACAAAACTTACACTTTTTTAAGAATAGAATATTCGATAAACCTTGATTGACACCAAGAACTTCTTCACGTTTCGGTAAGACAATTTTCAAACCACACTGTCATAGACTGCACAGAGAGTTATGTCAATTCTAACATATCTAAGTTAGAAATTCAATAAAAATTACTTTTAGCACTAACTCTTAGTGCAAATGATAATTTCTAGTGAGAAAAAGGAAATATTAATCTGTCGTCTGCAAATGCAAATGCAATGTACGTTGTTTCCTAAAAATCATACATCGAAGAAGTTGGTGGGACCAGCAAGATATTTTGTATCATGAACTGTTGTAGTGAAGTGATAGCGCCAAAGAAAAACAAAGCAGTAAACCCCGCGAGAGAAGATTAGTTTTTCTGCCATGACTTAAAACTTTAAGACTTATACTAAAGCCTCAGTCTATCAACCTTCAAAAAACTTACGTAGAAATGTCTAAAGCACTTAGTAAAACATTGTTTTTGCCAATAATAAAAGGTCATTTTTTTCACCAGGAAAATAAGAAAAATGGCCAAACTTTTCACCTCCACTGATGGAGCAATCTTTCATTTGCCCAATTTTCTGACCACCACAGTTCACCACAGTTCACCTACCCGATGTACACAGCGCGATGGAACACGCGCTTACAACAATAAAGCAAACCATCATCCATCGACGGTGTTTGGTGTTTTTCCTTTACGTACGCACGTTCGAACGCAAAACCCAATACATCACCATCTGCATCCCATCAATCATTTACTTCGATCAACAATAATATATTTAATATGGAACCTGGAAGGCCCTTCGGTGCAATGGAAATGAATTAATCATTCACGGGGGAGATTAGGGTTCGCCAGGAGTAGGAGGGGGAATTTTTCTCACCTGGCATGTTGGCACCTCCTAAAACCGGATGAAAGGAAGAAGGGAAGAGCGAGGCGTGTGTGTGTGTGGATGCGAGATTGAGAGATCGTAATGATTAAACCAGCAGCGACCGAACAGCCGAACGGTTTGTTTGGTGGAGTCGCCTGGTGTGTGCATGTGCCGGCCCGGAGGTCATTCCGAACGCTTCGAGGATCGATCGATCCCAATCGGAGTGAGCGCAATAGTTTTGTTTTTTTTTTTCTTCTGACTCCAAACACTCCTAAGCATTCGTCACCCCATGCCGAGTGGTTGGGACGTACGCGCGAGAAACAACATTAAACATAACTGGCAAACGCCAGAAAAACAAAAACACCCTAATGCCGATGGTGCAATGGCATTCCTCACTGGTTTATCCCGTTGGCAACGCACCGGCAATGACGAGCGATGGTTGTTTTGGGAGCATCATTTTTCATGCAACTTCACGCAGTGATCCATCGGGTTGGAAATCTGGAAGGGACCTACCGAGAGTTGCGAGTCGTCCGAAAGTGGAGCCATCTACTAACGGTGGATATCTAATGACAGAAGACTCTCGGTCTGGTGATGTTCCAGACTAGACAAAAGCTACCGTTAAACCCAAACCCTTAGAGATGTCCAGAAATTAATGCTCTCCCGCTAGTACGGATTTAGGTTGCGATGCACTCAACTGCTTGGATGGGGCAATAAGTCGCTCAAGGCTAACTGTCACAACGGTACGATGTGTCCACGAGAACCAAAACCTGGGTGTTCGATACAATCGTTTAATTGTGTGTCTTACTTGCCCATTTGTTGGACCGGGGAGGCAAATTGTATGCCGGTTCGGGTTCTTTTATCAACTTCAACTTCAACCGCGGCCCGGTGTAGTATTCGATCGCACGAACGATCAGATTTTTGTTCTCTCGCTCTCTCTCTCTTCGGTGTTATGTCGCTACGGTTCTTTCTATAGGGTCCTCGATAGTTGGGAAAGGCATTGGGGAGATGTCGAGATTTGTGATTGATGGATCTCTGGGCGTATCGAAGCATTAGCGCCAAACACCAAACACCGTTGCGAGAGCACGCAAAAAAAAAGAACAAACGTAAAAGAAAAACCAACCACCCGCTTCATCCTCTTCTGCTTCCTCACTTCAAACCAAACCCCACACTGTATTGTATTGAATGGGAGCAGCGATTTGTGAGACCGCTCGACCCACCGAACCGCGCGCGACACGAGGTTGACACTATTTTGACGTTGACGTTTCACGTTTCGCTTTCGATTTTATCTTTATCGGTCTCGTTGCCTTTTCGGAGCTCTCGTACAAACGATTCGAATTCCAGGCCCCCAGGGGGGTTTTGGTCTTTTTTTTTGCAAAACGAAAACTCAACACACAGAAAAAAAGGGAGCGAGCTATTACATAAATCTCAAAACCCTAAGCGACACACAAAAACCTAAGCACGCTAAACGATTTCGTAAGCGGAATGCCTCTTTTTCGCCTAATCCACCATTTTGTGAGCTCTTTAACCTCGAAAGAGATGGAACGGTGCGTCGTCGTCGCCGTCGTCCAGAAATAGAAGATAAATGACAATTGAAGTATAGATAATTAAATAGTCGCAGCCAGTCAGGTTCGGGATTACAGCTGGTGTGTTGTAATGATGGGGTGGATTTTCGACCGGAATGTTTACGAGATTGCTAGAGTTTTTCGTGATAGTTTAGCTTGCTGAGGTCACAACTATTCGGTGCAAGCGTCTTCCCTTCTGTTTATGGTTGTATAATTCACTTTTTCTCTCGGCGAAGTGGATCCGTGTGGTTGTGCAGATGTAAATAATGTGTAAATGTGATTAGAGCTGTTCCGATTTGTGACGAGTTTGGCTCCATTAAGGAAGATTAATTATTTACACTTTGAAGAGATGCAAACACACACACAATTCGAAAGTCATTTATAATCCTAGGCCTCGGTGAACGATCCGGTACCAAGTTGCAGACACATTTTATGAAAACCGAACCCGAACCTGCAACTGGGAAAAGGATTTTCGATTAGATTCGATTTCTCGACGAGTTTTCCAATATTTTTCATCCTTCCCTTTTGGAGATTTCATTTCCTACATGTGAGTTTGTGCGAGTGGAGTTAGAATTTTACAAATATTTTCTGCAACGTACCCGCAAGCACTGGTCCCCAGTTTTTGGACCAGTCCAGTTGGCGCAATGCCGTCCATTTTTATGTCTTCTCGACTGCGCTGCTGTTGTGGTTTCAGAAATTCGCCTGCAGGTCACCGGGCCATTGGAATTTTCAATTTTATATCCCCCGTGTTCGTTGTACCTCTGCGTCCTCGAAAACCCTCAAAGTTTGGCCGCTAGACCCAGCCAAACTAGGCTAGTAGTGAAGGTCTTTTTTCTTCGTTTTTATTGGAGCAAGAAGGCCACCAAGAATAGAACATCAAATACACACCTCTTTGCGGAAGGATGCAGTGCCAGTTAGGGGGTTTTAATATACGGACTCAAACAGCTCCAGGCAGCTTCATCGATGAGAGGCTCTTGTGAAGCATACAAGAAAAAAAAAGCATCCGATTCCGATAATGCGGACATCCTGGGACTGGTGACGCTTGGGGAAGAAAGCCATGAAGGACAGGTTGGCTAATAATATTTCAAATATCAACACCTTTTCCTTGGCCGTTGGTCCTTGGATGGAAATGTAATGCCGGTAACCCCGGCCTCGCCGAGATTTTCTTCCGCATGATCCGAGCTCGCTCAGGATCGGCAGGCGAACTGGCGGACATCATCAAAGCCATTCCTGAACAGAGCGTTCGACCTCGTGTGCTCACTCAATCAATCCGGTGGTACGTGTGTATTTGTGTTTTATTAGATTATTTATTCTATAAATATTCATTTCCCGTCTTTCGCTTTCCCCGGTTCTGTTTGACGTTGGAGATTACTTGTCCACCAGGAGATTTACCTGTTCAGAAACTGGTGGCCAATATCGAAGGGTACAACCTTCGCAAGGGATGGAACGCGTGATCCTGTTCTATCGACAAACCGTTTGACTTCTCTATGTCAAAGGCGCACAAGCCCTTTTATGTCGCAACGGTCGTACTCTATCCGATTGACCGCTTAGAGAGCCGTGAACCTTGTGGAGTTTTTTGTATCTACCAGACAGCAGACAGCTTCCAAATCTGGTTGAACCAATTTGTTCCTTTGGGGGCGGGTGCAGAAAAAAAAGAATCACGACGCTTGAATGGTTTATGCGAATTCCGTTTCGGGATGTGTCTCTTGCGTTTGCGGAACCATCGCAAAAGCGTACACCTCCCAAAAATACGTCGACAAATATAGATAGGAAATTTCCAGAAATTCTACTCTCGAGGATTCTTTTTTTCACGGACACACCTTTCCTGAACTCTTTTAAAGATACGAGAGATTTTCTATTTGGATTTCGGAACTCGAATAACCTCACTAAGCTCGGACCTTCCACCCAATCTTGTCGTTCAATTATTCATTCATGCAGGCTCCCCAATTCCTGCAGACTTCACGCTAGTTGGCGTGACATTTGTGCACTTTCTGGGGAAACTGTCGGACAACAAAATTGGAGTGGAGAGTTCCCAAACGGTCATCTAAAGCGAGAACATTCTGACACTTTATCGCCCATCAAAAACCCGGTGCCAACTAGCAAATAGAAGGAACCTGGAGAAGTAGTAATATGAAAAATAAATATTAGTTTAATATCTCAACTTGCCCGTCAGAGTCGCCAGGTAGAGGGCGTTGGACATTGGGTAATTCCTATCATCCAAATGCTCTTACAAAAAAACATGTAAAATTGTGAAAACTTTAGCAACGATTTAGTATGAGATTTCTTAGAGCATCAGGAAAATGCCGTCCAAAACGTGAACGAAAGTGAGCAGAAAATGGTACACGCGCCATTTTTTTCCCCTGTTTGCGTCTTTCGATTGATCTTAAAGTCCCGGGCCCATCACAGGGCGATTGACAAAAGCCATCACTTATCACCCGCTTCGTACGTGCT
This sequence comes from Anopheles maculatus, assembly GCA_002091835.1. Taxonomy (NCBI): domain Eukaryota; kingdom Metazoa; phylum Arthropoda; class Insecta; order Diptera; family Culicidae; genus Anopheles; species Anopheles maculatus. The sequence continues at coordinate 417,420 of KZ061596.1, read as the reverse complement.
CGTGGGAGCTGCTTCAACTGCTGGCTCCATGGTCACACTAAGGCCGGTTGCGTTTTCCTTCTTTTCTACCACCAAAAAAAAAAACGGAAGCAAACAGACGACATTCCATCGTTTCCGACCAAACGGTTGCAAGCGCTTTGGGCCATTTGTGGACGTGGTTCGTTGTTTTTTCTTTCCTTTTATTGCGAACGATTATCGAAGCAGCTTTGATGTATGGTTATGTCGTCTGTTTCGGGGCGCTTAAGGTTCTTTTGCCACATTCTTGGCTCAATTTTGACGTTTTCGCTTAACCCACAACCCATCCGTGGAGCCGGTGGATGCGGCTGGACTGTTTGTTTGTTTTGCGTGGTGTGGATACACCGGGTGGACGCGTGTGGAGAAACAAATAAAGCAGCAGTTGGACAATTTCCAGCCGAATGGCATCGGTGTAAATCATTGCAGCTCTGCCGAAGGGATTGTCCACGACTGACGATTTAATTGAAGAAATAAACGCCCCATAACACGGTGCCAGTTAAAGAAACAATTCCACGTTTAAAGAGACGATAATTTGTGGTCGGAGGAATGTGTGGTCGGTTTTTGTGTGAAATTCCATAGCGACTGAAGCGTCGTCTTTACTTAATGTTTAAAGGCATATTACCAAGCATTGCATTCTTGGTGCGCAACATTGTATGTTTGCTTGGTTGGAAAGGAAGACAACCAAGTTCACCTTTCGATTGCAAAAAGGAAAAAAAAACAGACCATAAAACTTATTTAATCTGTAAACCAATCCTAAGCTCCCCGAGCGTTACTGAAACCTCCCTCGAGGGCAGGCCAGGCGATTGCCAAGCGTCAAGACAAAATTATCGTCTTACACAGATTTGATGCTGAACTCCGGAACACCGGAAAGTCAAATCCCGTCCCTAATACCGATAAGGAGAGTCGCCCACACACATGGCCAGAACGCGGCACACACCTGAGGGGACAACCGAACTTCCTTATTGCGATGCTCGACCGGGAAACAAGGAAGAAGCGAATGTCCCAGAAGGACCACTATCTTGAGCTTTTAAGTGTGGAGTTTTGAATCTTTCGTCTTGACTGTGGTGCTGTCCAATTTTTCGACCCAAACCGGTGGCCGGTGTGTCCTTTTCCGTTGGTAGCAAAAATTCTACCTTTTTCTTGTGGATAGAGAGCCCCAAGTGTCTTGCCCTTTTTAACCACAGTGCGGCCTTCGTACCGTGTGACATATTGGTGGAATATATTCACCGAAAGTCTCATCTGGGGAAACATTGTCGTAATCTGTCTGGATGGGAAGGTCCAACGAAGAGTGAACCGTTGGAGAGTGTCCTGGCGAGTTGAGACGTAAAGCAGCTTTCTAGGGGGGGCGGATTTAAGCATAAAATCGTAATCCGATCGTAGGGCGCCAGTGTCTCAGGAACTTTGCGTCCGTGTGTTCTGGTGGTTTTAAAGCTTTCGACACATTGCCACGACCTCGACCTGGACCACAGCCAATCGGGGCGGAACACTGTGTCCGTCTGACTTTCGACCCCGTCATGGGTACTACCAAGCTACAAAGTCTCATACGCTTTCTACAATCGCCCGAGTAAGACAGGATATGACCGAGAAAGGGGGCACATCTACAATCAACCAACCCAGTGCGCTAATGGCCGCAAAAGTTTAAACAAACTTCCTATTCCGGCCATACGGTGTAATTGGATGGAAAAACTTTCATCAGGATGGTGGACAACCTTCTTGCTACGAAAATTCTTGAACGCTTCCCATGTTCTTCAACTCGCTTTCATCAACACTTTCTATTCGCAACAAACCGGAGAAAAAAAAAAAGACGAAAACCACCTCGCGTCCGGCTTCGGTCATTGACTGTCCTTTACACTACGCCACTGGTGCTCCCGCGCCCTGGTTAACCCCGTTTTCCGAAACTGCACACCACCGACGAATGTACCCGTGGTGTATTAAATGGAACGACAAACGGCAGAAACCGCGAAGCGGTAAGTGACTGACGGATTTAATATTTAATTTTATCGTCCACCTTCCCTCCCAGCCACCCTTCTCATGCGCCTGATCGGATCCTTCCTGTTGGGTTGGAATTTTTGCGGGACTTATGGAGCCGGCCAGAGGCTTACATCATACTGTGTGTACAAAGTACTTTTTTTATGGCGCTGGTCGAGAACGCGAAAGCTTGCCGCACCTTATTGGAACGGTGGTTCGCAAGGTGAATTAACCCTTGAGGATGTAGAGAGTTGGTGCAGATGCTAAGGGGAGATACATTGTATGTCAAATTTCTTGGTGGAAATATAAGTCTACCGATCGAGAATTAAGTTTGAGGTGTAGAGTACAGATAGACATGAGATGCGCAGAATTTAACATGTCTTGTTGGAAATAGTCACCAATTTATCGAGAATTAACTTTGTGATAAAAATTATCTTAATCTTTCGAACGAATTCTTAATAACTTCAATGTGTCCTACTCTCCAAGGTTCGGTAGAGGTTCACCGTTTGCTCCCGCAGGATGATGCCATACACGCCGAACATCGTTATTAACGACCAATACGTTGTATGCACTTGTATGCACAAAGAAAGGACACTTATCCCCGGCCCCCCATACCCAACCCATCTCCGTCCATTAGTCGCGTACAATTAGCATTAAAAATATACCACCTGAATCTTCACTGAAAAATGGTCCCACTTAATCCGCATACGCCATCGGTAGTTTGTAGGTCGACCGGCGAACCGGTTCGTTAGCCGCTGTGTACCGATGCTACAGCCGTATCGACAGTGGACTCATCTGTCCCATTCCATCACGTTGCTTGGTTCAATCACTCGTAGCTTACAAAGCTCCCTGCTGTAAGTCACTGAAGGTTTAAACATTTAATGCGCGTGATCGGTTTTGCTTAAAACTGTGATTTCCCAGCTTCCCGTGCTGGTTGGAAGGATGACAATCGAGCACGGAGTAAATCAAATGTGATTGAAATTTGCATCCCTTTCTTCTCGCTTTGCCGCTTGGGGATCTCTCATTCTGCTTGGGGGGCGCGCTCGCACACAGGTCACCGCACACAACCTCGACCACGAAATTCGGTATCATTATAATCGGATTAATAATGCATGAATTTTCGCTTGAAAACCCCCGAAAATGCTTCAACCACCACGCGGGAGGGATGCATAATGGCGGTTCAGATTGTTCAACCTCCGGTGACCCAGGGAGTGGAATTGCATTCGTCAGTTTGCAAAACTGCATTTGCACTTTTGCACAAAGTTTCTCTTTTTTTCTCGCCCACTGATGGAACGCCGGAATCTCGGGACCGGGAACGAGGGATAGCGGTTGCATACAAATGAAGAGGGCGGAAGTGACAGTTTTCAAAGCCAAGCACGAGGTCACTCCTACCATCCACTCCATTCCAGATTGCGGCACCCGCAAGGATTGAGGTCAAAGTTGGATGACTTTTGCCGGACTTTAACCGAAACCGTTTGCAGAACAGGAACAACTTTCAACGTCAATGTCCTCCGTCATACGGGGACGGGTTTGGGTTTGGATGGGCAGGCGACAAAGTTGCATCACCACAGCCGGATGATCGAACTTCCTCCCGTACTCTCGCTTACTCCCCTTCGTCTATCCCTTGGTAGTGCGTAGGAGTGAGAGCACACTTTGCGTTCCACGGAGGACGACCAGTTTGATCCGAAGCGGTCATTTCGCCATTCAACACCGATAAATGGGTTTGGCCGCTATCGAGTGGAATGAAAAATTATACTCCCAGCAGCAGCACGCCAAAAAGGATACGCATTCCGAGGAGACACACACACACACACGCGATGGGTACAGCACACGGAACGGAACCCCGCGCACGCAAAACTTTCCCGAAACCAATGGAAACCTGTTTAATGATACAAAGTGGCGTGGAAATCGATGATGATGATGATCCGCCGATGTTTCGCAGGCGTCGGTTTAATCGAACGTGGTATTAAAACTTTTCACCGTGCATCCTCTCCCACCCCTTCCCCTCTCTATCTCTCCAAAGCTTGCACGAGCTTTGTGCTGGACGATGCGAAAGTTTGGCGAAAAGTATCTGTATGTGTGGGTGGGTATTTGTTTGTTTAAAGTAGGAGCTTAGTAGGATAAGGGTTTGGAAAATAATCATCGGGACATGTGAAAATTTAATAAATAGGTGCTGCTTATGGGGGAGTTTCGGTATTGATGGTAATTGGTGTTGGAGTTTGACGTTATTATGGCGTAAGATTTTGTAATCTTTGGAAACTTCTTCGTTTGGTGGGTTTCTTGGCTGATATTTTAAACATTAGGATGTATAAGTGGGTGAATCTAGAATTATGAGGGCGAATGTTTGCTTATCACATCGATAATTTACTTAATTCTCATCGTATAAAGCACCATAACGCAATACAATCAAGCACAATAAAATGAAAAGTATATAATAAACGGAACTAATCTTAAAAATAGGTAAATAACAGCAAAAACAATTGAATTTGCTAATAAATCCAACAAGGAGCTTAAATAATAAGGAAATATTATTACTAAAGCCCCAAAACTTTGAACAAAATAAAAATGTTAAGACAGATATTGAATGAAGTTAGAACAGAGAAAGAAAAAGAAATTAAAAGCACATTCTGAATATGATTTTGTTTCCATACCTGTATCAAACAATCAATAAAGTCTTGTCGTAAAAGTAAGCTGGGTGAAAATGTTTGATAAAACAAACTTTTAGAAACTCACCTGCTGTTTAACGAACCGATCGTTTGCACCATCCAATATGAATTTCTGTTTGTTTTGTGTCTCTTCGGTGGGCAACTGAAACGAAGAAATGTGAACAAAAATTTGTTATTATATCAGGTCTATAAATAAGTTTCAAAGGTTTTTATTCATGCGTCGTTTACTTAAAATTTTTATTTTAGTAAAATCTGATAACAATGTTATTTTGAAGTGTCATCTTCAGGGTTTGTTTGCCCCTAGCTGCGATTTCATCAATAAGAAAAACTAAATAATTTCCGCGAGGTTACAAAATGAATACATTCGTTCCAGAAAATTTTTTTTTCGGGAAATACTCCTTCATTATTTTGTGAGGAATAATTCGTCTACCGAGACCCATCGTATAAAGAGCGATCACGTTTTATTGGAAAGAACATGCCAGGGGTGGTTGCAACGGTTTACAAGTGGGAATTTTAGTATGGAAGACGAAGAACTCTCATTTGGTGCATTTGGTGGGACCTGCTGGGTGTGGTGTACCAGGATGTTGTACTAAGGAATGGAAATTACTTTTATGAATAAAATCGATGCCCATTCGGGCCTATGAGACTTGGAACTCCGTATATAAGAGGGATTTGGTTAAAAAATTGGCTAACTCAAATATTCTTTAACTCTGATCTCTTTTCAGTTTTTGGAAAAATAGTTCACCTTTTACTTCTAATATATGTTACAGTTGCAGTTGATTTAAACAAACAGCAATATCTGATTTACGGAGATCGATTAAATACCGAATTCTATCCACTGACACAGTTGTTTATGTACTTCAGTTGCAGTGGGTTAAGTACAATAAACATACATAAAAAATATTGAAAATACATGGAAATATACTGAAAACCACAGTAGTTTATAGTTATATTCCAATGCCCACTCATATGGATAACTACACTAAGAGGACTACGCATCATAAACGGATGGTAGCGCTCTCTTATCTGCGAGATTTCAAAAAATAAACATCTCATCGAGCCTCGACTCATCATTATATATTGCCTCATAACGATATTAAAATTATACAAGAATCGTTTCAAAAAAAATCCAACACAAAATTTTAAATTTATTATCAAATCACAAAATAGGAAAAGATACACCAAAACAATCGTTTCAAAGTCATTTTGAGGCAAATTTGTAAGGAAGTATTATAATTTAGTATAATACTTCTTTATAAATTCAATTTAGTAATATTTTATAACTCAAGTAGTAGCTTGAATGATTGAATTATTATGGTCTCTAATTTTCACACAAATCAAGTTAAACTTGGTGCAGAAATTGGATTTTAAAATTTAGAATACAGTGAAAATCATTTAAACTATCAAATACTTCAATGAAAGTGCACAAAATATACTTGATTTAACTATTGGTTTATGAAATTTATTTCTACAAACCAAACCAATAAATTTACGAAAGAGAGCTGAGATTTTAAAAATAGTAACTAAACAAAAAAGGTAACCATGAAACTATTCAGTTCTAACCTAGTCTTTGTCTCCCTATCTTCAGTTATTTTAAGCAGATATCGGTCGAATACAAAAGCGCTAAGTTTTCCATTAAATATCCCTCCCCCCAAACAAAAATCAAAGCACTATTCAAACATCGTAAAACATACAAAAGCATACAAACACAAAGTGCCACATTTTATATCCCCAAACAAACAAAGAAAAAAACACAACATAACAATAAAGAACGCATTTCGTTGGATTATCATTACGTATAAAGAAAATAAACATTGTAAAATCCAGATCCCACCGAATCCAACACATAAAATAGCATTATTTGCCCTAAATCCGTGTCCCTCTGTCAATATTTACGAACGCACGATCGCGGTAATAGCATAAATAAAGCCGCCACAGATGGAAAAGCGACTTGTAATGCTTTCGGATCGCCATTATTGATATGATTAAATGCGCTCCTTCTCGCCCAATGACTGGCAGGGGAGCAAAAAGTGTTTAGATTAGGACGTAAATGCACATGCACAGCGACTGCAACCCTAAGCGTGTGCGAGCGCCCGCGTTCAGGTTAATAAATGTGCCTTTTGGATCGCTCGGTAAAGATGAAGGTGGAATGATTTAAGACACCGGTGGGCCATGATTAGTTTTATGAAGACTGCGAGCGCTGAAGCGAACTCAGCTTGCCGCGGAAGTGTAAAGACGACGGCGCCGTTCAAGAATAAACAGACTCGGGGCGTGCGTCGAACGATTCCGGTCAGCTGGTTGTAGTCATTTATCGGAATCGCGTTTTTTTTTCGCTCCATACACATTGTAGAGGAGCATTCGTTTATAAACAGATCCAGCCAGAGAGTAGCGGAAGAAGACTGACCCACCGGGGTAACCTTCCCTAGAGTGGAGTGGAGTTAGTTTAGAAAGATGAGCTAGCTGAAAGTGATCTTCAAATAAATAATTATATGGAAAAATAATTGGACGCGTACTACCGAACCCTGCCCGACGTGCCTCCGGATGGGGAAGCGGTGTAAAGTGAGCGAGTTTCCATGAAATCCATCTAGCTAGCACAAAGCAGTAAAAATGTTTACCGAAATGTAAAAACACATTCAAGCAACAAGGTATAATTAATCAAGAATTTACAAAACATACATCTGCATCGGGAGTAGCTAAGAAGCACCAGAGCGAATTGGAAAGAACGAGCAGGAAAAACGGAAAGAAAGAGACAGCAGGGTGAAAAGCATTAAGAAAGAAACATAAACACTAGCCGAAGCGACGGGTTAACGCCGGTAGACTACGCTGTTGCGCTTCCTGTCCGGCGATGCTCTTGCCCGCTTGGCTCATTACACCCGGACGGATAACATAACACAACTTGGATGTATAGAGAGAGAGAGAGAGAGAGAGAGAGAGAGAGAGAGAGAAGCACCAGAAGCACAGACGGCAGCAGCATAAACTTAACGCCATAAAAACGCAATGCCCAACTAGCGGCCCACACCGGTACAGCGCTAAATTGGGATCACTTTCCTAATGTTCTTCGCCGGTTTTCCGCTTTCTTGGCCGAGCGGGCCCGTATGTGAGCTCATAAAATCATAAACATCATCATGACCATCAGCATCGCTTGCAGTTGTTCTTTCACCTATATCGGTGGGCCGAGCCAGCCTCGCTTTCCGATGATCCCGTTTTGGCTTCAAACTCCAAACCGCCCCAAAAGCTTTTATGTTCCACATACACATACACGTCTAACCGGAGCATGGTAGTGGGCAGGCGCGTGCCACCTATTTAAGCGAAGCGGGATGAAATTGAGAGGGAAAGTGGCAGGGTAGCAAGTGGCTGGACATATGCTAGAGCAACAGCGTCCATAAAACATAACACTCGAGGGTGCTCTCTGCTGCATCCGGCGAGCGAAAGGGAGCTTAAAAGGCCTTTAACTGAGCTTGTTTTCTAGGAAGTGTGACGACTGTAAGGGGCATGCCACATTCGGTGAAGATGTGTCAACTCATAAACCTGGTACATGAAGTTCTATTTGCGGCTAATGATTTGATGCGATACTTTTCCAATTTTCTAACCATCCAGTTAACTGATTTCCTTTGGCTTGTCCGTGACGTGAGATTTACGAGACTTGGCAGACACCGTGTACTGCTGCTACTTCTTCTACTGGGCGACTAGAGCTTTAATTGTCCCCATGGCTTCCAAACCATCAAACCTGACACTATAAACGACACGCTTTAACTGCCTGCCAACGTGCTCGGCTGCTTGCTAAATGTCTAGGTGGCCGTAGAATCTAGGCAGACGCTCTCCTACACGCACACCGTGTTTGGGGTGGATAGCTTGGAACGCTCGTGACGCTCGCGTAAAATCATAAATTCTAATACCTCTTTCCCACTTCCTATAAAGCTTTACGATCAATAAACTGACGCAGGAGACACACGAAACCAAAAAAAAAAACACACCCTCACCGAAGTCACTCTTCGCGTGTCATTATCGGTGGAAAAGCTACCACCTCAGTGCGCTTAACCGAGGCGGGGGAAAACATAAACGCCTGCAATGGGTTTTAATTGTGAAATAATTTACCCAATATAAGGTGGTAAGGTTGTAAATGTAGTGAGCCATTCCTCGGCACCCTCTGCAGAGTGCGTTTCGGGAAGCAAGCTCTATTTATTTATCGGCCCAATCATGACGCCAATTTGATAAATGGTACGATTTTCTTGGAGATTTCTTTTTGTTTTTTACAGCCGACTTGGGGACATAAAATTTCGGGATAGCGTGGGAACGGCACGAATAGCATTACCTTAATTGAGTGTCTTTTTAAGGTGTCTTAAATTGAGGTTAAGATTCTGTGCCGCTTGCAGAATAGAGAGCAGATCGGTTTAACTGCTCGAGGTACTGGGAATATGGCGCTGCACTGATTTTGATGCAACAAACAGCATTTAAGAGGGACAATAAAGCTTACTTACTTACTAGGTCGTCTGGTGTCATTCTAATGGAATGATTAGCTTAAAGATGCTTGACGAATCTAATTTGCGGTACAATATTGAGGTTTTCTTTTGCAGAGCGCATTCAGCTGGACAATCCATATTGTCCAGAAATACCATATATCTTTCAGACAATTTCTCTCTCAAGGGTGAGTCAATCAGACATGTAAAGAGTCCTTGTCTCGGTGTGTCTATTGAATGACTATTGAAATTTTACAAATTTACAATGCTTCCTGTTTGATCTTCAGATCATCGGCTTATTATGAACTCATTTTGTACAAGGGCAGCCCGGTGGTAGATGCGACAGCGGCGCCGGTCTTCACACGGCAGGACCGGGGTCAAGTCTCATCTGGCCGTTCCCCCATAGTGAGGACTGACTATCCAACTTTGAGGTAACAATAAGTCTAGTAAGCCAAAAAAAATGGCAGGCATGACCTAAGAGGTCGTTAGGCCAAGAAAGAAGAAGAAGTTGTGCAAGTTTCAGAAGAAGAAAGGACTCATTGAAAAGCATCATCCAGAGTATGGCCAGAGAAACTTTAAATTGACGATATAAGTGGTATTCTGATATCCAAGACTTGACTTTGGAGAATACAACACACACAACCTAGTCATAGTAGAAAAACAGAAACATCATACCTTGAGGAATTCTCTGATATATTGTCGTGGCTTCGTGAAGAAAATGGGTGACAGCTAAAAAAAAGTTCTTGCTCAAGGAACGACCAAATCGAATCATCTCTCTTCTAATCAGCTGCATCTCAGGTGTCACAAAGAGATTGCTTTCCTTATCGCCTTGAAAAATACTATAAAATTGAAAAGAATCTCATCAAACCGAACAGTCATCCTTAGACTACCCTGTCAAAGTTCGAGTGATTTGAGTTATTTAGTCACCAGAAATGAACGATAGACTGATAGTATAACAGTTTGACTATTAATATATGATGACCTCCAAACTGTGATCTTCAAACAGTGTATAAATTAGTGAGGTCATTAAAAATGTTGCCATTCTTTTCAGAATACTCCTCATCCAATTCTAAACCGAGGATTTTCATCATTTGCTCTGTATTTTGGTGATCTTCTGGTACATAGAAGAGGCTTACGCCTATGATAATGATGTCATCGATAGACGCTAATACCTAGATTCACTCATGACAGATAGTCCTTGATACAATCTGCTGAATGTTTTAAGTGGTATTGATGTCCGCGAGATTCAAGTAGACGGACCTCTACGTTCATCATTGTTAACCTGAATTCAGAGAGCATTTCATCTTCGTTCACCAGACCTAATTATTTCCGCAGAGTTACCAGAATTCGGTTACTCTAGCATCTTCCGGACTCAGGAAACGAAATAAAAGTAAATTCTCAAAGATAAACATTAAAAAATGAAGACTTCAGTGGCCTAGCAATCAAAACTTCTTGCCAACTCAGCATCACCTCAAATATGGTCAAAATAAGGAGATTATTTTGTTAAATTAGCGACTTTACGCAGAACTTTGTTAACAGTAAACTACAGAATTATTTGAGGACATCTCCATGAGCTATTCTATAATGTGTCCTAAGTGTACATTACATCTCGACGCAAGGGAAACCTACTAGAACCTATTTTGCAATATTTAAAAATCTTCTCTCGTACTAAATGTCAGTACAGTTCCTTTATGTTTATTATTTTAGGCGTTAATAAACTCCATTATACGCCCTGTCCCAGTCAACACGTCCTCTTACGCTCTGCTGCATCCTGCCGCATAAAACATACTTCGTCAGCAGAGAAAACCCAGTACCAACAAACCGTATCACAACCATCGCAATAGTGTAGTCAATGGAGAAAACTAACTATTATTTAAAATTGCAAACAACAACCCGGCGACCCGGCAAGATACCACCAGTCACATCAGTGCCGCTTCGGCAGTCCGGGCAGATTACATTCAATTCGATGGGTAGCCATTTATTACCGAGCACAGCCATACCAGGACGTGCTAGGTTTAGGTTCGGTTTTTTTGTGTATGTTCCCTACTTTTTGTACGTACCGACCCCGACCGACAAGGAAGAGATTGTGGGTGAGTCGCCAAAGTGTCCGCCTGGTGGCTAAAACGTGTAGAAAATGGAATTTTACATTCAAACAAAAGTCCGTCCGGGAGAAAGCATGCCACCACCGTTCGGTGGCTGGCGGACCACTCTCTTTCTTTCTGCGCTGGTCAGTGCAAATTGTAGGTCTGATGTTTTTATTTGTTCCACTTGCACTCAACCTACACACCCGCGTCTGTCCCCGTCTACCCATCTTACGAAAATCTCCGCGTGCACGAATCATCGGATCGTGTTTTTCCTGTCCTAGGGCTCACCCGGACGATCTAACCGCACGGACACACCGTATCCGGCCGTACCGCAGCGCCAACACGATCCGCGGCGGTAGAAAAATTGGCCTCGAACGCGCGCGCAGAATTCTGCACAACCCGTTTTTTGGGTTTCCTTTGTGTGGTTCCTTGCACGAAGTCCGCGACGACGACGACGACGATATTTGCTGCCCGCGGGCGCCCTTTAGTTTCTTCGAGTTCGGTGAAGCGTTTTCTATTGCACCAACTGTTTCTGCAGTGCTTTTGCCGCCCGGAGGTCACAAACACTCCGGAACACAGGGCGTGTGCAAAAAAGCGAGTTGGTTTGGACAACCCGCAACAAAAAAAAAACAAACGTACAAAAACTTCAGTTTCGGTTCGGAACATGGTCAGCTACGGATCCGCCATCCAGGGGGTGTATCGCACGTCGTAAATCGGAACGCTTCAGCGAGGCGCGAACGTGAGGTTATGCGCCGTTCCGCGAATCCATCCGAAAACGTTCATCTGTCCGTGTACCATGTACTAATAATGCATTATGCCTGCCGGGCTTCGCTGTCGTCAGCTTATTTTGTGTGTTCAGGCCTCGAGCCATCCAAACTCAGGCTGGGCAGGAGAGAGAAAAAAAAGAAGCGAAAACATTTGGCCCACTCCATCGTAAATGGATGCATCTCAACCCGATGTCGTCCACACCATCGCGCCACGATGCATTAAAATGCTCTTGATGGTTTTAGAAAGTTTTAGCTTTATTGCACCCTCTGGTGTTCTGGCCTCCGAGTGTGTGTATTTTTTTCCCCTTCCCCAGCAGTGAAGTTGATCTGTTCGTAAAATAGCCATATAAAAATGGCGACCCCGATACTTCTCCACACTATGAAATATAGTAAAATGATGAGTGACAGCATGTTGACGGGCATGATGGTATTCACCCGAATGCCGGACCGCTTTGTGTGACGAAACCCGAAATGGTATCAGTTTCTTCAGCTTCAGAGATCTCCGTCTGAGCGGTCTGAGCGGTGGTACTAGATGATTAATTTGCTGGCGACGTTTGGTGATTTGGTGGTGATGAAACCGGGCCGATTCCATTGTCACCCTGACATTTCGAACCATTTGAAAGCCATCGGGCGCGCGGTGGCGTAGGAACATCATCGACGTGATCTAGTGTTTGGATGTAAAGTGAATAAAATAATAATCCACCTCGCTCTGTGCTGGAATAATAAAACATTTGTGCTTCTAGCGGACGAACGGATGAGCGTTAGACGTTTAGGGGAGCAAGGGGCGTTGTTGACCTTGTAGAGAATGTTCTCGTTATTCGATCTGGAAAATGCGTTCGTTTAGAAACAACAATGTATTATTTCCTATAGCTTTTGAATGTTGCTTTACGTTAAGAAATAGAGTTTAATTTCCAATATTTGCCATAAAGTGTGCGAAAATTTATTGTTCATAGATATTGCTAAAATTCGACAAATTTTGCAAATGTGAAAGAAGTTTAAAAAATGTATCATAAATGATTAAGATTTTTAGCCAACTCAAAGCACTGGACGTTGCATATTCTTGCTATTAAACAGAAATCTTTGGGTGAAACACTTCCATCCACGAACATCACACTAGAATGATAGTAAGTGAGAAAAATAGTGATTATCGTGACGTAAACTATTGTTGATGAAACAAGAATTAAGACATTCATCCATAGCTGCCTATTGTATCATGTTTTATACGCAAGAAATTGCTCTTCAGAAGCTCTTTATCTATAAAACGATGCTGAGTAAAGTATTTTTTATTTAGTAAAGTTGTGTATCTGTGTCAATCATTAGTAAATTTGATATTTTTGAATCGAGTTCAAGTGCGAAGTTTCCTGCAATTTAGACAAAGTATATTTGCACCTGGATAGTAAAGGTTAAAAACAAAAGTAAAGTCATAAAGTAAAACTTAGCGTCCTTAGCACTTCCTTAAAATTCATCTAAAATTCGCCTATTCGCACTGTGAATATTTTTCTTCACTTGATATAACAGATTTACCTTCGCTAGATAACTTTTCAATCATTTTACAGTATCAGGTCTATAAATAAGTTTTGACGGATATTATACGACGTTTCAAGCCTCGTAGGCTCGAATGGGTATCGATTTTATTCAGAAAAGTAGTTTCCTTCACTTTGCTCAACCTTTTCCATCTTTTGGGTAGATTGTGGATTCATTCATAAAAAAAAAGAAATCCGGTATGGACGCAATCCTTGTTTCGGTCCAATTATTCAGTTCGGCGCAATTCTGGAAGTGCTACGCGGTCAAGCCATGCTCTAACCGGAGCAGATGGGGTAAAACATCCCATTTTAGTGTCTACAGGTAAGTGCGGACAGGTGCCGCAACATGTGGCCGAGCGTTGTCGTGCAACAGAATTACTTTTTCATGCCTGGTCGCGTACTGGGGCCTTTTGTTCTTCAACGCGCGACTAAAAACGCATAGGTTGTCGTCGTTAAACGTCACCCGGATGGTTTCGTTTGGTTCCAGCACTTCGTGGTACACCACACCCAGCTGGTCCCACCAAATGCACCAAATGAGCGTTCTACGTCTTCCATACTAAAATTTCCACTTGTAAACCGTGGCAACCACCCCTGGCATGTTCTTTCCAATAAAACGTGATCGCTCTTTATACGATGGGTTTCGGTGGACGAAGATTTCATCACAAAATATTGAAGGAGCATTCCCCGCAAAAACACTTTTCTGAACCGATTGTATTCATTTTCCAACCACGCGGAAAATATTTTGTTTACTAATTAATGAAATGGCAGCTAAGGGCACACAAACCCTGAAGATAACACTTCGAAATAACATTGTTTCCAGATTTTACTAAAGTAAAAAATTTAAGTAAACGACGCATATATCAAAACCGTCGAAACTTATTTATAGACCTAAATATAAATTTGCAAAGCAATGGAAATGTCGTCAAACTATCTCTGTGCTTTGGTGTGAGTATATTTGAAAGCTGAAAGTAAGATTTGAAACAATATACATTAAAAATGATGTGTAAGACCACAAATTTTATTTACATTATTCTATTCAAACTGAAGGTAATTTATACGTTTTTTTAAATAAATGATGCAATAAAAATTGTAGCTGATAATTGAATACATAGATAAAATGCCTTGTGCGTATTTATATATTTTATAATAAGAATTGTAGAATTATGTGGAATTTATATAAATGTATGAACATATAAAATAAAAAAGAACATAAATCCAGCATATGCTGAATGATATTATTCATTCAAATTTCGTATGGAAAAATATAAACAAATATCGAATCTATTAGAAAACTAATAATCGATTAAAAACAATAAAATTAAAATTTTACAGATGAAACTTCCTCCTTAAACGAATGTTTTACAAATTATATGAGCATTGATTCGAAATTAAAAAACGATTATCGCACCAAGCACTCAAAAACAACCACAAATTATTGCTTCTTTGAAACATCAGCGTTCTAGAGCCCCGCTATCCCGTACGTAAAAGAACCCGGTGCAAAGACAGTACCGTCGCTATACCTCACTTAACCAACTCCTCACCCATTGGATGGATAATAATTCCTATCTATCCTTCAATATCGCAGTGAAGTTGCTCACACGCACTCGGGAGTTTGGGTTCTGTTTTCCTTTCCTAGCACACTTTCTAATGGTCTTACGAAAACAGAACCACACACAACGAGATCGATAGTAAAACGGTTAGGATCGGTAAGGAAGAAATTAAAAGAATAACATCCTGCCCGCCTAACCACCTCCTACACACACACAGACACACACACACAGACACCGTACAGCGGGAAAACGGTGAACGAGAATATGAAAAGTACACTTCACGAAACGCAAAATTGCTGAGTAAATAGTTTTGAAAACCTTTTTAGAGTGGTGGTGCGAAATGGTGGTGCGGGCAGGCAGGCGGTCGCGTCCAGGATGTGGGAAGGTGGAAGAAGAGTCGCAGACACACCATCCATACCCACACATGTACACCTGGACCACTTAAGGCCGGTGCTGCTTCTGGTGCTTCACTGTCAAACGATTGTCTTACCGCCGAGACGGGTCTTTGTCCGTTTCGTGCCAGTTTGTTTAGCTTCTCTATTTTCTAGCCTCCATTAGCCAGCGGATGGGAAGGAAGAAGAAGTGGCGGCGAACAAAAAAAAACACGTGCAAAGAGTATGGAGAAGAAAAACATCCTAATCTCCCGCTTCGGGAAGGGATAAGCCACCAGGAAGATGCAGGAACCCGATGGCGGAGCGCAAAGAATCATACAAATAAGTAGGTTTATAAATGGCAATTAACGGAGAAGTGGAAGTGATGCCATTACATCGTACCACCGGACATGTGGAAGCCTTCGACCCTGAAGTTCGAGGGTGCAGCACCCGAGAGTGTTTGATACACTATTAAACATCTATTAGAAGTGTATCGGCACGGATGGTCGGCAAAACCCCGGTACGGCACTGGGCACTTTTGAGAACGCTGGAAGGGAAAACCTGACGGTAAACAACAAACACAACACAAAAACAATCAACAATTCCCGGGGTCTTCGGTGTGCGGGAACCACTTTGTTTCGGTCCAGTCAGCGGGTGTTTACTTTATGCCCAGACTTCAGACCTCCCCCCGGTCCAGCCGGCGGTCCATCGTCAATGGACGGGAATTTGTTTCCGTTGAAAAAACAACTCCACTCCGCAGCCATCCGAAAGAATGTTGCCATCTTTGCAGCCTGCGAAGTCTCGTAGAAAATCCATTTGCGCCATTTTGCTGGTCTAATGGTGCCCAGCCTTACCTCACGTTCCTACCGGACAGCAGCTGATGCTGCTCGCCTTGCCGTCTGATCGGGTAAAGTTTGGTGTTTTTTTTTTTGTTATGGGAACGAGTCCTCAGAAATTGAAAGAAAAGCAGCAAGTCACCAAACAGTGGAGCAATAAAACAAAGGCGCATAAACACTCTCTGTACGGGCACGTGACCACGGACGCAAGATGGGAATGTTAATGGGTCCAGTAGTTTTGTTTCCAACGCCAAAAGAATCCTACAACTTGGACCGTTTTGGAAGTGTCCGCTTTTTTTTCGGGAAACTCAAATTTAACTATTCTTTGCACATTCCATTTCTGGAGCTGAGCCTCCGACGATCTACCTAAAAGCATTGCAAACAGCTGCCAAAAACCCCCGGACAACAGATCAGATGACTTTTCTTTTCTGGTGGCCCTCGGCATCTCTTCCAATTCCCTTCCGCAACCGCCCCGGACGCTGTCGATGACACACTGCGGGTGGCGCCTTGCACTTGAACACCGCGTGACATGCAAGCTGCCGCACAAGCCCAGGGTCCGTATCGAAAGCGAAGCCGGCAATGCAACAGATTTAAATCGTGTCTGTGTTTCTAGCTGCAACCGCAGAAGTCACCGACGAAGGTCATCAACAGCGTGCTCATCATGTTGCACCAGCTGCAGTTTTCAATTCCAATGGCGGTGGCTAATGGCCTTGTAAATATGACTCACTTCACCGGTACTGGTGTGCTGTATGCTTCTTGAGGACATGCGTGTGTTTGTCGGCAAGAGTCAGGTAGAGAACACATGGGTGGGAATGATTTATTTTTCTCCTGCTCATTGCACATCGGATTAGGGGTTTCAAGTTTTCGAGAAATAATGAGCTGCAGCCAAAGCGGATTAGCTTATGCTAATGTGCGTACGTTGATTGGTGACACTCGTTTAACGAAGTGATTATTCCGGGGTGTCTGTTTTTTTTTTCGTCCTGTCACCCAGAGAAGACTGATGCGCGGTGACTTCATTGGGAGAAATGCTTCTATAACGAGACAGGATGCATCCTCTTAACGCATTCATGGAATAAAAAAGGAAGGTGTTTCGAATGACAATAAGGAATTTGACAGATTAACTGAGCTATTTCACACCTTAAGTGTGAGGGAGTTTCGACTACTTGATGCGAATATTCTCGACACAAGTTGACAGGAAATTTGAATAAAGTTAAGGGTATCTAAAAGCCGTTTCGATTTTATATCGTAATAAAAATTATATTACTATCAATTTAGCATGGGTAGCTGTTTAAAGGATATGAGACTTGTAATGAAGAATGAAGAAGACATACAGAATCTAGAATTTTAGGGTTCTGTCAATATACTGCAAAGATTCGTAGATAATTTAAAAAGACCGGGAAAGATAAGTTTTGGGACACGCATCAGCAACAACTTCAACGGACTCTAGCCTTGTAGTACAAGGTTTCTTTTCAAAGTCAGTATATTTGGACTCAAAACACCTGTCGCGACGGACGAAGCTGAGATTGCATAGAATCTTTATAGTCTCAGTACTCACATACGCCTCTGAGACATGGACTCTGTCCAAATCTTACAATACCTTCTTAGCCGCGTTCAAGAGGAATTGTGATTGCAAGGCTCCGATGAGCTGATCATGTCATGTGAATGGCACCGGACGACCCAGCCCCTAAAGTCCTTTTAGGCAGCCAACATGGACAGAGCAGGTGTGGTAGGCCCAAATTGAAATGAAGTGATGGCGTTGATGCGTCCGCCAGAACGGCCGGGATATTGGATTGGCAGACGACGGCGCTAGACCATGTGCGGTATCGAGGATAGTTAGCTGGCCAAGACTGCGAAGCGTTTGAAGCGTCAGACAAGTATATTTGTACTAGAATGTATTGTCTGTATGATTAAAAATCGAATAATCCAAGCACAAATTGCGAGTGTTCACTCTTAACTAAAATAGCTATAACAGAGAGATTTTAATAATAATTAGTAATTAAGTGATATTTAGTAACACATTTCAGGAAATAAGTCATCATTAATGGTTAGACGCACTTCAATTCTTCAACTTTATAATCCTCATCTTGCGAGATTGTTGAACCTGTTCACTCTTAACTAAAATAGCTATAACAGAGAGATTTTAATAATAATTAGTAATTAAGTGATATTTAGTAACACATTTCAGGAAATAAGTCATCATTAATGGTTAGACGCACTTCAATTCTTCAACTTTATAATCCTCATCTTGCGAGATTGTTGAACCAAAAGTCCTTTGATGTGTCACTATATTGTAACATTCTTAACAACGGGAAAATATCTTCTTCTTCTTCTTCCTTGGCACTACAACCTCGTGAGGTCTTGGCCTGCTATTGCTAGCTCTCTATGACTTAGTTTTACCCGGAGCTTGATAGTCAGTCCTGCGTACGGGGAGGCGGTCTGCCGGGATTCGAACCCCAGTCCTACCGTGTGAAGACCGGCGCCGTTATCGTATACACCGCCGGGCCGTTCGGCAATCGAGCTTTCGGATGGATGCTAGCGGTTGCACACAACTGATCGATTATGGCCCACATGCTGTGACGGTTGGAGCATAGGAAAGGGAAAGCAACGGGAGACGTGAGCTATTTGTCGAAGCTCTACGGGAATTATCGTTTCTGCTTTCGTTGCGATTAATATTATTTATTGAAAAGTTGAAAGCAATGCTGTTTTTCACTAATTAGTTCAAAATCTTTAGGATCACTGCAGGCAACAAAGGCTTAACATGTTTATGAGTGGCCACCAATATTTGAAACATTCGAACTAGGCCTTGACTTCAAATATGTTTGATAATTGAAGGCATAACTGTCTGACCGATGTTCCACTCTACTTTGTAGGTTGAATTATGAAGTTTATCGTGATAGATCAATTTACTCTCACCAGTTGATAATAATGTTGAGCTGCGAAATATCACCTAGTCGCGGGGTCGCGATAGCGAAAGATATATTGATTACAATCCTCAGATACAACGTGACGATCAACGATTAATACTGTATTGCTCCATCGCGTCATTGGTTGATATCTCACTGAGTTCAGGGTCTTTAGACTGTTGATGTCAGTATGTATGCCCGTATATAGAAAAAATGTTTGATATGACGATTCATTTTCTGCACGAAGTAACTGCCCAAAGTTCATCCAATGTTGGTATAAATGGGTAAAAATCTTTTTACAGAAAATTGGGAAAAGAGGCTTTAACATCCTAACTTATAAATACATAAATAAGGGGAAAAAATAATAATTTTTAATTGCTTGGTTACGTATTTTATTAGTCAAGCTTCAATTTATTTTATAAAAAATCAGAATCAAACTCCTTCCATGTTATCTTTTTTCCAAAAAGCTACTACTAGAAACAACTTTCTTACTGCATTGACGTTACGTTTATTTGGCATGGTTTAATCACGACAATAATATTACTCAAATTTCGTCCAAACTGTGTATTTTATCATTTTTAACATTTAAAAGCTTTTTCCAGAAGATCGTTAAAAATATTCCAATTATATATATTTTAACTATACATTCTCATTACAAAAACATTCAATTTTGTAAAGATGTTGGCTTTTTATCATTTTTGTTCATGATATTGTAAATACACTTTAACAAATGTTGCCAACACTATTGGATTTCAAATTCAACTATATGATTGTAGGTTGGCTCTTAAAGTACATCACGAGTTAACAATGTTCAAACCGTTTTGGCAGTTAGGTTTTGTTGGAATTTGAATATTGCATTTATATTAGTCATATAACATATAAGTATAAATTAATAGTTAGGAATTATGTAATTTCCAAATGAATACAACAGTAACTAACTGAACGCTAACCGTGCTATACACGCAGCACAAATATCGCAAATCCCTTCACGATCACGATCAGTGAAAATCCTACAGGATTATTTCACGTCCAGGCCCGGAAACCCACGCTGTCTTAAATCATCATATTGTTATAATGTTAGGCCAGCTGTAGAATTCGATAGCATTATTATTTACAGACCCTATCTACCGAATTAGATGTCGATTATTCGGACTAGCACATAGGTTAACATAGGTGAGTGCATTTTTTCATCTGAGCGTCTATATTCGAATTCTCAACAAAATACTCTACAGCTCCAAGCAAATCCTTAAGGTCAAGACCATTACTCTGTATTTTAAATTAAACTAAATTGATCTTCTGGCACTACAACCTCTGTAGGTCTTGGCCTGTTATTTGTAGTTTTCTATGACTTGTGTTTTACCCGTAGCTGAATAGTCAGTTCTGCGTACAGGGTGGCGGTCAGCCGCGCTTCGAACCCCGGTCTTGCCGTGTGAAGACCAACGCCGCTATCGGAGACACCACCGGGCCGGGTAAATTTATTTTCTCCTTATTCGTTTAATAAAGTTATAATAAATATGAGATTTTTTTTTAAAGCTACTTCAGTGTCAAAAGTTCTATGTTATTTCAGATCGATTACATGGAATTCTTAGATGAAAAGCTGAAATATTTAGCCCCATTTTCAGGGAGTTTAAGCCAAACTACTTAAGCAATCGAGAGCGAAAAGAAGAGTGACATATTACTTATGTAAATGTTATATGGAAGGTCAAGATGCACACCTGATTCAATGTTCTCCATTTTGAATTTACTTTCACTGTTCCTATTTCTTAGGTCTCGAATATTGGAAACGATTAATAGATAAAGTTTGATCGTCGTCAAAACCACCAAACTTTATTAGAACAGAATCCTTAAGCAGCTTGTGTAGGTAGACAATTGTTATTCGAGATACGCAGTAGTTTGGAACTACAAACCTATTGTAATATTTTAAACCCGGCTATTTGTTATTAGTATATTTGAAACAAAACTCACCAAAAAAATTTTATTTCATAAACCTGTTATCTGTAATGTCTACTAGGTATGTGATTAAGATTTGATTTTTACTTGTGCTAAACAGTAGAAATAACAAAGCATCTAGGCCATTTTAAAATTCCATCATTAAAAAAGTGCTTAAAATATCATTTCGATCTGACAATTCATTGTTTGTTTACAAACAGTTTAAAAACGAGATGTATTTTTTGTTGAAGTATTGCTTAAGTCTCCTGTTTCATTTACTACGCTTAGGACATCCATAAAGGTCATCAACAACAGAAATCGTAGCGCAAATACTGGATATGGTTGTGGAAAATTATCGATAGCATGAAACAACACAGAATATTTTAGCAAAAAATTTGTTAAACAAAATCTTGTGGGTCACACTGTGTCACCTAGGTTCTAGAGCTTAAAGTACGTCTTGCGTCAAATCAATTGAATAATTCTAATATTTTATTCCCTTAGCTTATCCCATAGTGCGATCCGTACTTGGACACAATTGGTAACGGGTAGAGGTGTGGGAAGAAATTATTTGAAACATTTTTTCGCCCAACCATTATTCATTATGCCATATTTTATGTCTCTTCCTTCCCGCCCCAACCGAACCCTCTTTCCCCTCCACATCCTGAAGGCAAGAAAGTGGTTTTGTCGAAACTGATTTGCTAGCTTCCTGGGTTTTTCGGTAAAAAGTGTTTTTTTTCCTGTCTCAAATTCGAATCCCCCACCCGCCTCCCCCCCTCCATTCTCATTCCCAGGGCTCAGTTAACAGAACGGCAGCACCCGGCGAGCGCTCCTACATTTGGGCTAGGAATTTCGTTACAGTGCGCTACAAAACTTTCGCCGCTTGCGATGACGAGACGCCACCCCGATGGGCACAGCATTCCAAAGCGAATACCCGAGCCGAAAATATGATTACCGAACAACCGAACCGAAGGTACAACGCAACCGCCGCGTTTCATATGCATCGCTTTTCGTGGAAAAACATGGTCGTATGTCGTTGGTTGAGCTGCAGTAGAGCAAAAAAGTGAACGGAAAAGCCTAACCAACCTATCCGTAGAATGAAATACCCACAAAATAGCAGACTGCACACCAAAAACACACACACACACACACACATACGTACGGCCGAGAGAGCGAGTGAGTACTGTTTTGGGTGCGAATATGTGCTGATGTAGCAGCGCAAAAACTTCCATTTTGCTTCAGAGGATCGTCACTGCGGAACGTTCGGAAGATCGTTAGGATATTCGGATGGAAAGAATATGGAACCCACCACCGCCAGCTCCTTCTCAAACCTTCACCTAACTCCTCTCCTTACCGTTCGGTGAAACTTTGTACGCTTTTCGCACCGTCGTCACCCAGGGTTACACGGTGACTACGGCTAGTCCTGGAGTCCCCGGGTTTTTGGGCTGGATGCAGAGAAAAGTTTAGAATTTCCAACCCGACATTCGGAGCAGCTAGCGAGAGCCCTCGCTCCCTCCCTTCGGTTACGCCTTATCAACACTCTACCGGAAGCTGAAACCGGAAGTAAGTGTTCTACTTCTGAGCCGAGAGTCGGCGATGGGCGTTGCACGAGCTGGAGCTAAAATAAAACACAAAAACCAACCCAACTAGCCAGACGGCCACAGACCGGTGAGCGGTCCCTGGTACTGGTCGGTGAAAGACCCCTTCTCGCCCCCTGTCAAAATGGACGCGAATCCGAAGAGTTTTCAGCGAAAATCGGTAAAAATGGCCGAAAGGAGAGAAGTTTCGTACCGCTGCAGTAGTGTACGGCGACGACGACTGCACTTTGGCAACTAGTGCTTCCGGATTCGGTGCTGGATGAGGATAAAAAAGGATGCCAGGGGAAGGGGGAAATGGTTGGGATGTTGGGAGGTAGCTATCACACCCCTTCAGTACACACCCCCTCTTCCAGTCGGACGCATTCGGGTGGGACGTTATTTGAATTTATCTTACGAAACAATGAACGGATGGATGGGTTGCTGGTGGGTTGCGAGATGGAAAACTCTCCCCTCCTTTTTACCCTTTTTCCCTTCCCACCGGAACGAAAAACTCGAACGTAACCACCCACCCAGCCACCCCATCTTTCGCCCCCACTGTTCGGAAAAAGGCAACACTACCGGAGCGCAGAAAAAACTAAACAGACACCGTGGTACAGAGAGCGATATGAAATTAATTTCCCGCCCAGCGTTCCTTCACCCAATTTTGAATGGTGGAGAGTGGGGGATGGATCCCGAAATGGATTTTCCTATCAGTGTACGGTGAACCGGGGTTGGCAAAAAAGTTAGCGTCCAAGTCCTTCTTCCTGTCCCCTCATTCGGCGAATCCTCTCGGAACCTTTTGGAGTAAAAATGATGATAAAAAAACACACACACCGTTTGAGTGGGTGTCACTGTTGTTGGTGTGTGTCTATGTACGTGTATATGTGTGTGTGTTTTTTTTTGTTACATTCACTTTAAGAGTTGCCACTACTTTACCGCAAAATTGCCGTCGCCATCGGCGATGATGAGTGTGTACCGAACGCGGTAGGAAAAGTCATCCCGGCACAACTGGGCATGGATGTTCCGTTTTCTCGCAGCATCCTGACGTGCAAGGACTTCTGGTGGTTTCTTGCTGATGGGATGTGTAATCAAAATGCGTTTAATAAACTTTAATGTGTCTCTATTCTCTTTCTCCGTCGGTGGAACTGTTAATGCAACTAACTTCGTTTTATTTATTTTAAAGGTTTATATACTGAAATTTTCTACTGAGGATTGAAATTTAATGCAGCAAACAACGTTAGTTGCATGAAGATTAGTACTAAATATTGGAACTTATAATTTGAAATAAATTAAAGCTTCTTTAAGTTAAAATACCTTTTTAAAGAAACCCCAGAACAAGACAAAAAAACTCAGAAAATGGAAGAAATAGTTCGAAAGGAAATGACCCTTTCGAAAGAATCTAATATTGTTTTCAAATACTAAATTGCAGCAAAGGTACTTAAAAATATTTCGCTTGATATTTCACTGTTCGGAAATAAGAGTTAAATTAAATACGAGCTAGTTGGAAGTAATGTCTGCTATGACATTTTTATTTTCAAAAAAACATGAAAGAGGACAACGTTTTATCTCTTGTCGTTTTTATTAACGTTTTTATCAGTAGTAGAATAAAAACAGGTAAGGAGAAAAAGCCAAGTAAATAAGAAATTTTATGTACATAAAAAAGAAATAAGTAAAATTAAAGAAAACAAGAAAAGCAAGGATTACAAAGAAAAAAGACAAAACATGTATTACATTAGAAACAAAGAAAAAGAATAAAAAAGAGAAAAACAGGAAAAAATAAGTGAATGGAAAAGAAAAGAAAGCTACGCAAAAATTATGATTTATAAATTAGATAACAAGCAAGATAAAAAATCATAAAAAAAAGAAATTTATAAAAAATACACATAAAATTCAAACAAAACACCAACAAAAAGACCAGGAGCCTCCTTTTTGGATCCCTCGGTTAGAGTCTTCTTCTTTTCTCTAAATATTATTTTGTTCCTGTTTTCTTTCTTATCATCAATTCTTTCTTTAGCTTTTTATTTAATTTTTTCCTCTTTCCATGTTTCTCTTTTGCTTGATCATTTTCTTTCTTTCTTTTAATTTTTATGCTTTGCTTCCTCTTCTCTAATTTTGATCTTATATATTTATTTAACGATCTTCTATCCACAGCGTTGAAACAAATACCAAGTAGACTGCTTCTTTCAAGTATTCAGTTTTTTATCATTACACAACTAATCCTAGTCAAAATATGTTCGTCCAACAAAACGTCCTTATTGCGCTGCATCAGCAAACACAGTCACAAAAACAACCACCACCAGCTTGCCAACGATACAACAACAAAACAACACAAACAGTATGCAATATGAACGAATCTCGTACCACAAGCAAAGCAGGTCGCTTGTGTACGCCTTCCCCAGGGAAATCCAACGACTTCGAGCTACGTTTAATTGGTGCGCATACAGCACTGTGCGTTACGAGTACCGTGCCCCGATCCGATCGAAACCCCGTCTTCCACCATTTGGTGAAACATTTTCGGTCGAAATTTACAAAATTGGAACACCCAATCAAAGTAAGTTTCTGCCCGCATTCCCGAGTCCCGGCCCATTTTCCCCACCCGCAGAGCGTTTTGTGTTTCTTGCCGTTTTTTTTTGTACCGGGTACTCTACACAGACACAATAAACTGCAAACTTTGACAAAACCAGAATGGATAGAAGAGGAAGGAAAAACAACTAAACTGATGGGGGATTGGTTTGGGCGCAACATGTTTAGTACGGTGTTGCCTGCACGGTGAAACCACATCGAATCATCATCCCAAAAAATGCAACCCAACCCACCGGAGGCGAAAAACTTTACACAACATAATTAAAAGTTGCAATACGCAAACGATGACGATGATGCAGAAGTGCGCAACAACACAAAACAGGAAGATGAGCAACAAAAAAAAAACCCGACCACCAATACTGTGCACGTGCCGGGTGCTTTTTGGGAGGGCCAGAGATTGGTCGGAAAGCGCACGAGAAGACACCACCGATTTGATGGCCATTTTTCCCCCCGGCAGGTCGATCTATTTTGAAATATGATGTTAACGATTTATAAATAGGAAAAGTTTTGTGCACCCACTTCACTTTACACTGTCCATTTCCGCTGAGGAAATGGTCGCTTTGCCTTCGGAAAACAACGGGCACATCGTGGTGCAGTTTGTGCGATTGAAAATATGCATCCAAACACCTATTGGAAACAATTGTAATAAAAGAGGAAAAACCCTCCTGGTTCGGGGGGGAAAAAAACGACGGAAAACAAGGAAGATATTTATTGGTTCCAGGGAAGAACAATCGAGTTAAGCTTTTTTTGTTCTTCGCTACTTATTTTGTCCTAGTAGCGGGCGCTTTGTAGAACAGTTCTTCTCTTCAGCCATCAGTACCAAACAACAGTTCCCCCAAAACGGGTAAGTTTTTATTGTCAGGAATGGTATTTTGCAACAAAACTTTGTCTCTTCCCACCGAACGTAACCGGCTGAGTTTGCTCATTTCTCACTGTTTCGATCATTTGCTACCCGTTGGGAGGACGGCACGCCTCCGGAGAAGCGGGCGCAGCTTCCGGTGAGCCGGAAATGTTGTTCCAATTTTTCGCTGATCAGAACCCCGCTTCCGGTAGGACCAAACGCAAACTTACTGGCAGGAAAAGTTTTCCAAATGACTCAAAATTAACCTGTTCGTGCGGAATGAGGACAAGCTTACGAGGGAGATGGGATGATAAAGCAGGTGACAGATGAAAGAGAGCGGTAGAAAGAGAACGAGAGATTTTTTCCGCCATTTTCTATCCCCCAAATGGGGAGCCCTTTCTTAGTTTCGTAAATAGTTTGACTCGGTGCCATTGATACGAGAGCTCGGGTGAGACTTTGTACCTTTGTGAGGTAAGTTTGGTGCAATTTATGAACCTTCTTTGGCACATTGAATGCGACAGAAGCATGCCTCATTTTATAACTTCCGATTGAGTTATAGGAAGAAGGCAAAACCAAGCACGCGGAAATGACATTCCTGTGCATGATTGATCGACATGTACGTGACTCTTGTGTTGCGTTGCTTGTAACGTTACAGAAACAATTAAGTTGTAGATCATGGGATTAGTGTCACCGTAATGTGTTTATTAGCATCCTTAAATGGGAGGATAATCACGTATTCGAAATTAATAATAATCTCATAATCCTGTCCTTTTGTTTTTCGTATTTGTCGTACAGAGTCCGGAGTGAATCATAATTCTTCCCTTGCTTTTGTGTGTGGGTTTCAATCAGATCTGGCGCCTAAAAGTGTCGATTAAGGACTTGGTGTAGTGGAGCAAGGATTGACACCAGTTGGTACGGTTGTACTAAAATGTACTAGGAAGATTTATTTGAGAACCAGTTGCGAAACAGAAAAATATCCAGTAACGTTCTGTCTATAACCAATTTAACAGCTTTTTAAGTTGATTAGAAAATTTAATATAATAATCAACGGCAGCTTGATTTTTCGATGCATTACAAACAAATGTCTAAGGGGATTTAAGTATACTAATTTATTAAACAATTACTTATACCCCTAGCGGTGTCAGTCTTCACCCGGCAGGACCGGGTATCGAATCCTGATTGACTATTGATTGATTGGCTACGGGTTAAACAAAGCCATAGAAAGCTAGAAATAGCAGTCCAAGACTTATTGAGGTTGAAGTGCCAAAGCGGTAGAGGACGAATACTACTTCAACAAAATATTGGGTTCAGACTGAAGTTCTCAGAATTGGCAGCAGCTTAACACCAACACTCTGTCTCCATTTGGGCCTCTTTTATTCGTGAGGTGAGCCAAAACATAACTAGGTATCATTGACATTATATTGCTAGAGTCTTACTTGTTTAGATTCCTTTGCTTAGAGACTTTTAGAAGAAATTTGAGAGTGATTTCGCCCAGTTTTCCTAGGTCAGGATTCTCAGAGTTCCTGGAGATGGTCCAAAATCAACCGCAGTTTGTAGCGAGTCTATATCTTCATCATTTTATTGCGTATTCCGCATGATCACTTGCAAGACTTCTCACATGTTTCCAACTATTTCTATCACTACCAAGCTTTTCTAAAATCATGTTCTATATTAATTGAAAGCGTTGATTTTGTTAGCTCTTTCGCATTCCCTGGCTTTAGGGTCCAGGTTTACTTCGGTACTTACAGTGTTAGAGAATTGCTGTCAACGATTGAATAGGCCGATAGGATTGGATTGAGGATCAATGCGACGAAGACAAAGTACCTGCTTGCCGGAGGCTCTGACCGTGACAGAGCACGACTCGGAAGCAGAGTGTTAGTTGACGGCGAC
This sequence comes from Anopheles maculatus, assembly GCA_002091835.1. Classification (NCBI taxonomy): domain Eukaryota; kingdom Metazoa; phylum Arthropoda; class Insecta; order Diptera; family Culicidae; genus Anopheles; species Anopheles maculatus. The sequence goes on along the minus strand of KZ061596.1, from coordinate 389,463 downwards.
GATCTCGAGGTAGTAGAGGAGTTTTGCTACCTTGACACGATCGTAACTTCGGATAACAACGTAAGCAGCGAAATCCAGGGGAATCGTGCCTACTACTAGGCACGCACGAAATGCGCCATATATCGCACACTGATACGGCCGGTAGTCCTCTACGGGCACGAGTCCTGTACTATGCTGGCGGAGGACGCCAATGCACTCGCCATTTTCGAGCGGCGGGTGCTGCGGTCTATCTTTGGCAGTGTGTGCGAGCTAGCTGAGCTGTTTGACGATGCAGACATCCTTACGGTTACGCTGGTTGGGGCACGTGATGAGGATACTGGACTCATGCCCTGCCAGGAAGGTGCTCGTCACCGACCCGTTCGGCACGAAGCGCGCTCGTTGGCTGGATCAATTGGAGTCAGACCTGAGGGATATCGGATGCCGCCGGGGGTGGAGGAATGCAGCCATGGACCGAGTTTCCTGGATACTAATTGGACGCCAGGCTCTGTCTACTAGACGTGCTCGGTAGGAGCAGGCCAGGAAAGAAGAAGAAGTAGCCTTAAATTTCAAAGGACTGGAATTAAAATCGAAGGTTTATTTAACGATGGACGAGTCCTTCTAAAAGAGTCCTTAACGTCCAAAACTCTTTGTCTTTTAAGAGACTTTGCCTTTTAAGAAAATCTTTTTAGATTAATTTTCCACCAAAAGCTTGCCGAGATATGGGCCTACTGACGTCTTGATACATCACTGATTAAAACTTCTTTCAACTGAGAATTAAACCAAGTACATCAGTTAACAAATAGCAATACAATATATCATATCTCACATATAGGTTCACCATGAACGTACTTTGCAATATGCGAGAAATATATCTATTAACCGATGGATTGCTAAATTCGATATTAACGCCATTTTGAACAGAATAAATTACAATTTAATTTGATAAGGCCCATGAATAGTTCTAAAAAAAACAATATTTCATTTAGCCTCATTCGCACCGTCTAGTGTCAGCGTAACTTGCTCCAGAAGCAACCAGCTTAGATCGAACTTCACTCTTCTAAGTTACATTATCGTTACAATAAAAGGCGACCCGTTCTTACGATGATTCCCATTACCCGGATCACTCCATTCCCATACTTCCCCGAATGCTCCAAAACAATCAAGAAATGGTCGTTTTATTCCATTTTTTTTTCTTCACGTCTTGTCGCCGAAGGTCCCTTTAACGGTGGTAACATATCTAATCATCACTCTTACGGCTCCAAGATTGCATACTAATCGTCACAATTATGTGCCGAACGCCTCAAGTACGCCGAACGGAGCAAACGGTGCCGGAGCCTTCTGCCATAACCCTTGATTCCTTTTGCCCAGGAAAAGGACCGCGGGTTCCATGCCAATGACACGTACGGTACGGTAAGGTGTGCGTGCGTGCGTGAGCTGGTTTGATTGAATTTCATTTTCGGTTTCCCGATTTTCGATGCTCACCCTTCGTTTGCCTTTTTTCTTGGAGGAGTTCTTCTCACACCCAAAAAAACCCTCCAAAACACCCCAACACGGATTGTATGGAAATTGGCTTTTTCTTTCTCCTCGAACGCAGGGCAACAGAACGCCAAGAACGACAATATGTCCCAACTTCCATCCTCTTCCAATTTCCCTTTCACTTAACTGGCTGGCGGGAGGTCAGTTTCCCAGTCAGTCAGGGTGCGATGAGAATCAGTCCGTTTGACGACGTGTTGTTTTGGGGAACGGCTAACGAAGCACGGATTCTTTCTCACCGCACGACGACGCCGAGCTTTGGAAATGGAAATCAGCAGCAACGAGCGCAATGAAACAAATCCCGGAAGTTCCATTACGTGTTCGGTGCGGAGGACCTTCGCGGGCCGGTCGGCATGGCGGCGCGAGTCCAACTTTGCTCATTTGAATGCAATCGCCATGCCGGCGTTTTCGTTTTTGGCAGGGCTTCGGCATCTCAGCGGGACCGTGCGTGGTCGGCTTTCTCTTTGGTGTCTTTAGCGTCTTGTCCAGCGGGCCGTGATTTCTCACCAAATAATTCGTCCCCTTGCCGAACGCCCCCCAACATCCAAGGCGATCTGGTGTAATGGTTTAGTTCTGTGTTTTTTTTGGGGGGCGACAGTGAGTACAGTCGTTCTAAGGGTGCTTCACAAGCGACAGCGCGACTTTGGATTGTGGTGACTGTTGGGACGCGCTGGACGAGAGTAGGAGGCCACATTACGATGACTTACATTCCAATCACGATCACGATGGTGTGTGATGATGGTGTTTTTTTTTTTTGCTTCAGTGCTGTATGCCGTCATCTTCTTGCACTACACCCCAGAGCGCGGCGTTATTCTTCTACGTAGAAAAAAGGGGAGCGAATGCTCGTTACCACAAATCATAAACACACGCTCATAATGCTACCGCGTGCAGATGCGAGCGGCAGTAGCGACGCGAAGGCAAGGAAGCATTCATACAATGGTTGTGCCCTCGAGGCGACCATGGTTCGATAGAAACATATTTCCACCTTATTATTGCTTCAATTGCATCAAAACATGCGAAGAACGTTCGTGGTACGCGGTTCGTTTCGTTCACTTTGCTTCGCCCTAAAACATGCCTCGCTCCGTTTTGCTTTTCTTTCAATGCACTTAGAACAGAACACACACACAGAAACACACATACGGTGGTATGCACTTTTTTTCGCCAGGATTAAGGCGGAAATAACAAGCTTATGTTAAAACGTAACGAAAAGCAGCGGCACTAGGTTGGAAATTTGATTTATGAACGCATTGAAGGTTGAACTTTGAAGTTTGGTGCCGTGACCAGGATTTAATTAAAAATCGCTTCCAAGAGCCGCAAATATAAATTATTTTAGATCGGGTTTTAGACTTCATGTTAAGGAAATAGAAATAGAGAGATAAATCAAACAAATAGTAAAAACCAAATTAAATAAACTATGAAACGCGTTACATGATAAGCTTTTAACATTGGTGACGTGACCAGGATGAAATAAATATTGACGTTTTATATTGGTGCTTTAAACCAACTATTAATTATTATAGTATGAGTTGCAGGTTTTTTGGAACGTTTCTAAATCAGTGAAATAAATCAAACACATAACCTTTATAAGAAAACAAATATTTAACAGATTAATGATAAAGCTTTGAAGATTGGTGCCATGACCAGGATCGCTATAAATATTCTTAATATGTAATAATATGTAGGAAAACGTTTAAAGGTTTAAATCAATGTTGAGAAGCATATTGCTCAGGTCCAGCAGACCAGGATTTATACATAAAAAGCCCTTAGTTACCTTAGTACATAAAAGTATTAGTTTAAACTTCAACATAAATAAAATCAAAGCAGATATATTTTTATAGCCAAATATTTAAACATTAAAAAATAAAACATTGAAAAACAAACATTGACGATCGATGCCGTGTCCAGGACACAACTAAAATCCGCAGTTAAGGCCCCGAAGCATCAACATATACAACTCTGATGTTGTTTGCATCGGTCTTAACCTAATAAAAACAAATGAATTAAATATCAAACTTGTTTCTACAACAATATTTAACACATATTTTACACGCAAATATAGAGTAAACATATTGCATTTCTCAGTCGTTTTAATATTGCAGATATATTTTAAAAGAACCAAACGAAAATAGCAATTCCGAACGACAATATCATACACTGGCAAGATTCAATCATGAAGTTTGGTGCAGTGACCAGGATTCAAATGTTATTACACTTTGACGGAATTCAATATAATGAATTCTAGCGAAATATTCAAATTTAACATAATTTAAAAAGCAATATCAAACAACCAAGTGCTGTTAGAGTTAAAAACAATAAACTTTAGCAAAATCAAAATTGGTGCCGTGACCAGGATCCAACAACAAAATGCATTATAAGCTCAAAACTACATTTTATGTAGGATTTTTGTCTATTATTTTAAGTAATTATTCTAGCAAAATATTTCTAAAACATAGTTTCAAAACATCAAGCAAAGGTTAACGCTAAGCGCCCTTCTATTTACACTATGTACACTCATTGATGGCAACCAATTGCCGGCAATAAACGGCCAACCAGCCCAAAAGCAAACGAACATGGATTCGAACCGCTTGTAATACTCACACCCGGCAGGCATTCCAGAGGGCGCTACGGAATCTTTCCGCCGTGTATGACGATATGGGCCCGCAAACTACACACCACCACTACCAAATGTTGTAGTCGTGCCAGCCGCAGCACAACAATAGATCGGCTCACAATTGTTTTGTTATTGCTTGTTTGCCTTCCGGGTTGGGTAATAGAGGGTACGGAGGAACGAGAGGGTGAGTAAAAGTCGAAATAAATACCTGTAACCATCATCCCTTTCGGGAAAGCCGGCCTAGCATTCCAGCGTGTAAGCGCGCACACCCACAAACACAACATCATCACCATAATCTGCAAACCCCGTAGAAACCGGAAGAAAAGTTGCTGTAAGAGAGAAAAAAAGAAGCAAAAGAAAAGGGGTTAGAATAGGTTGGAAAAATTGAAATCACGCCGGGGCGTCGAAAATTCTTTACCCCTCGTATTACCCGAGAAATCATAGGGAAAACCCCCCACGGCCGAATGGAGCAGGCCGATTTTTCTCCGATGCTTGGCGCAGTCAATGGCGAGAATGGAATGTGTTTTGTTCGAACTAATATTAATAAATTTTATCGTTCACTTGAAGGACCGCAGGATACGGGTACGGTATGGTTTGGGGAATGGAAAAATGTGAAAATGCTAGGTTTAGGGTAATCTACTAACAGCGGGGAACGCTTGCGGGAGAGCTCGATGGCGTGTTCCTGGATTTTGTTTTTTTTTTTTTTTTTTGCTTTTTCGATGGGTTTTCTTGCAAAGAATCACGTTTCCTTTTGTCCAGTTCAGAGTTCCAGTAAAGGAAGGCGAATGGGCAGCAGTATCGATCGATTGGCCATTTACTAACCCCATTGTTGGGGGGAAAAATGGAAGATATTTTACCTTCCACGCTGCGTTTGATCCTGAATGACCGTACCCCGGACACTGTGTGCAGGATAGTGGGATGTTCAAACGACACAATTTGGACAAAAAAAACAATGTTAATGTATTAACAAAAAAAATACAAAACACTAATTAAAAGATACTGTAATCAATTCCAACTTCACCTCATTAACCGGAGCGCAATGACGCAACTGGGAGAGATTGCGCGATCACCAGACAGCAAGTCTCCGCATCTATAAATAGCACAAAACGAACGAAACATCGCAACGCCTCAATCACCAGCCTCAATCAATCATTGAATATTCTGTGTTTAATTTTTTGCTTCCTCTATTCTAACCAACTGTCATTCAGCTTTTGATTAAACCTGAGCACCTTATCAACCTACTACGCTTCAAAAAATCCGTTCAACACGATTCGGACCATTAAAAATCGGGGGGTCCGAGAAATGTTTTGCTGTTCCAGTTCTGTTCCGGACGCGAACTGAAAAAATAATGATGAAATTTTAACGACAACCAACACAACCGGTAATGGTTGTCAAAGCGTCAGAAAGGTGAAACGATGGCACCATCGGAAAATGACAAGTGGTTCGTCGAGCGGTCGAACTTTAAAGCGCATGTGACACGGACGATTATCGGCTATTTCCGGACATTTGTGACGCCTATTTCCCGACACACAGACGCTGCTAACGTATGACAGATTGCTACTGCTGATGAGCTCATCAACGAGGGACAGTTTTTCGGCATGTCCCAAGTGCCTGACAGAACAAACATATTCTCTTAGTTCCCTGGATGATCAATGTCGGTGACGTTAATCATGTCGTCCAGACAAGGAGATGAACTTGACCTAATAGCTAGTGTAAGCTACACAGTTTAAAATGTGTCCCTCCACTTAACAAACGGACAAGAAACTTCTTGCCAACATTGCGTAATAGTACTTCCCTCGGTGGACGCCAAAAAAACTCCCCAAACTCTGGAAGAGCTATTACAGGAGCATTAAGAATATATCACCGTCAGACAAAAACTAACCACTTGGGGTCACAAAAAAACACACCGAACGAAGTAAAAACGAAATAAATCACACTCAATCCTTTAACGATCCTCTGTTTCTTGTGCTTCTGTGTGTCTTACTGACACAAATCAGGGAAGTTCGCTTTTTCCACACACCCCCGTGATGAGGTACAATCAAATCAAACTAGTCTGGCGCACACCGGATTTCGGATTTGTCGGGAAAATTCCACCCACACAGAAAAACACACTTCCTTCAAAATGAAGGTGAAGTGTCGTAAATTAACCTCGGCTCAGAGTTTTTGGTAGGAAGCGTCCCTTACCGTATCATCCTTCCTTTCGGTACCAGAAGACACACGGACAGCAAAAAAGTACAAACGCCGCTTCGCTTCACGGTGAGTGTAATAATCTTTAAACGGTGTTTTGTGGCCAGCGCGTTTTTTTGTTGTTGTTTTGCCGCTCTTGTCACGCGCGGATTTGAAGCAGCTCGGCATTAGGTCTCGCACAAGGTCGGCAGATAATTTCCAGATGATGCACACACACACACACGCGCGCTCACTTAGAAGAGAAGATAAATCGTTAAGCCACCGAAATGAGCTTCAACTGTGAACACCGGCACCGGGTCTGGGCTGTGTTTTTCTCCAACGCACCGGAATGTGAACAGGAATTCACCCGGATTTCGGGGGGTGCTTTTGCTTCGCTGTTGTACGTTGCGCGTTTTTTTGTTTCGCTTTGGGATCGCACACATTTGTGACGCAATTTGAAAACTACCAACAGCCAACAGTGTTTTCCGCCTGCCAGCAGGACACGGTCTACCGGACGAAAGGAATAAAATAATATTAACATACCATAAAAAAGGGCAATAAAAAGCACTCACCACTGGCAACAGGCACACAGGATGGCCCAAAATCAGGACAACTTCACGCAATTGGGAGTTGGGGAGTTTCCTTGTTCGATGGGACTCCTTTCCGAGCATGGACATGGAGTAGGCAAAATAAAATGTTCCGAGAAAAACCTTCATCCCAGAGCAGAAGCAAAAAAACAAGAGGACGAGATCCAGAAACACAAGATCTCTTTCAGCTACCTTGGGTGAGGAATTTCTGCTTGCTCCTTTTGTTGGACGTAAAGATTTCGGGTCATACCTATAAGACCTATGCGAAAAGAGGGAGTTGAAACATTGGAGTGAGGTCGTGGCTTCCGTCAACCGGACGATCATCAGTCTTGTTGGCAGGCGAAGGTGACATTAGGGTGTGTCCCGTGTTTCCACCGGGAGGTTCCACAAATTCCCGATGGACACACGCCGGTGCCCTCGGAGCTCCTCGGAAGCGGTCCAGCACAAAACAAGAGAACTCCATTTCTTTACGGTGCCACAAGGAAAAAAAAAGCCCCCGATACATACATAAATAGGGCAACAAAAACGTTGGCCGGATTCGATGTTTTACGTATTCTTCCGGAAGCTGTTGTTCCAGCAAACACACACCCAAAACCGTTCTTGCGTCTCAGGATGTCTTCTGTTCAATATCCGATCCAAGATGTGGGAGAGGTCTCGTCTAAGAAATTGGTAGGTGGAACAGAGTGAGAGTGTAAGGCGGCTCGGATACAGTTTAGCTTGGTGTGCTCCAAAACATTTGCCCAAAGATTGCAAAGATCAAAATTGCACAGTACACGAGGTACACGAGAAACAGGAAGCCATCATCCGTTCCATATACCCAAGGATCTCTCTCTCTCTCTGCACTTTAAACGCTTGGCGCCTTTTCATGATGCCAGCAGCTATTTTGCTGTCGCTACAAGAAACGCTGGACAGACTATGTAGGGCACGGCGTGTATCGGGAAACCCCTCCCCACAGTTTCTCAGTACACCAAGAAAAACACATACTGGAGGTATTTTTGCATGTTTTTTTTGCACTGAGTAACTCCTTCAAAAAATAAGAAGCAGTAAAAGAAAGTCAACAGCACGCATCAAAGAATCCATCCATCGTGTGCAACCTCACCAAACTCGAACAAACTCGGATTGAGTTATTGAAAGGGAAGGGAAATTGAATTTCGACATCCACAAGGACATCCTGGCTGGTTTGAGGTTTGCTTACCTTGGGCACCATACCAATGCCGGCTTTCCGGCGTATGATTGACGTTCGTGTATACACCTTCGAGCGGTCGGTTTTTTTTTCTCGGAGTTCCGAACCTTTTTGCATAGGAAAACCTTTCAGCTCAAGGTTATAAATCGCTGGAGCGATGGAAAACATGGCAGGTGTCTCCATGGTAGTGTCTTCGGCGCTTTCTTGTCAAGATATACTTGCGCACATTTGTAAGGTTCTCACTCTATCTTTCTCTTCCTTTTCTCTATGGCTAATAATGATAGACGTGAAGTTTGTGAAAGCATCGCAAGAAATAAAAGATATAAGATCTGATATCCGAGCCCGGAATGTAACCTTATTTAAAGGTGTGTCTACTTTACGCTAACATTAGAACCTATTTTTTGTCTCCTGCCATTCTCGGAATGTCTTGACCATTTGCCTGCTACAATTATAGGTTGTTGCAGTTCGGATCCCTATTTATGTGTGCCGGACATTCGGATCCTAATGCAAGAGCAGCGTCGGTACAGAAGGCCGGCTAATAGGAGCGCGGAAGTCACCGTCCAACCGAAAACAGATAATAAGGAGTCCTGAGGTTATTAGGTCGCCCGCTTAGGAAAAGGACAAACGTGCCGGTCACGTACAGGAAGGTTCCAAACACACAGACCGCCCCTTATTAGGCCCGCCAAGCATCAGGCTGTAACGCTGTAAGATTATTAGAAAATTATATATAATTATCGTCCATAAAAAAGCGAGAGAGAGAGAGCCGCCCGGGCAGCTGTGAGGGAAACCGGAAAACGCGCCGGAACGGCTTGTGTTTGGTTTCAGTTTCCGGCCGGCAAATGCTTCGTGCTGCAGCATGTGTCCGAGTGATATGCCAGCAACGTCAGAGCAAAACCCCCCTAGAACACTGCTGCTCTGTGTGTGTTTGTGTGTGCCTCTAGGACAAGTATATGAGGGAGCGAAACCTTGTTTTAATGTGATTTTGCTCACGCGTTCTCAACACGGTGTGTGTGTGTGGTGGTAGTTTTTTGAAATTCTAACCTCACTTTTAACCACTAAGCTCACGCTTTCGCTTCGGCTTTCGCGCGGCTTGTTCAACCGGCCTGGAAACGGAAAATTAATTTAATTAAATCAAGCCTCCACGCCTTGGCGGTGTGCTGGTGTGCGGCATATTGTTGTTGCTGCTGTTGCTGCTGCTGCTTGGGTCTTAGCAAATAAGGGGAGTCTTCTATATCCGCATCCGAGAACTCGCGTGAGACCGTATGGTTTCACATGGAATGGTGTCGCACTCACGGAGGGTAGTTTCTGTATGTGTGAGAGAGTGTGGCGAAGGTAAAGGTGTCCATGTCCATGCCCAACACCACGTGAGACTTCTTGATGTCGGGTAGAAGACAAGCGTGTACGTAAAGTCGGAAAAAACAACCAACAACAGGGAAAGTTGTATGTCCTTTCATCTCTCTCTCTCTCTCTCGCGCCATCTATGTCGTCAAGGCATAGAAATACGGCCAAACATTGTTGGTTGGTACCGATGCGCGTATATAGATACTAATTCCCTATTTTAACCTAATTAATACCACTTTTCCGAGCACTGAACTGTGTACATGCAGCTATGGCGCCAGGGACAGGCCTCGGTATCCTCTTAGCCCCATGACAACTGGTGGTCCATCACCCCAACTTACAGTGCCTTGGATTATTATAGGCGTGCACACAATTTTTAAATGAACTGTCATTTTTTATGTATTCCACTGGCAGTTTATGTCCCGAATTTGATGACGATCCAAATCTGAGATCGTTGAATACAAGGACATTTGTTTAGTCATAGTAGCCGTGAAATAGTATGCAGAATTGGCTGAGGCGACTCCACAAATCGAGGAAAGAATCTTAATTCCAATTTGGAGAACTTGGAATGCATTTTTGGGGTGATCCAACTTATGTTGGATTACATGTCTAAGCTGGCATCAACGAATGTATTGGAATTTATCCACCGAAAAGAGGTCAAATCTCGATGCCTTCATCAGATGTTGTCATAACGATAAAATTGGTATGATGTTCGGAAGTATCTAGACGTCAAATTGTGGAACTTACAGCCTACATGGTCTGTTTTTTAAAGTAAAAGTATAAAAGCTGTTTTACTCTCCAATTTCGTGCAGAAATGCTGTCAGTCATATTGATACAAAATCCACAGAATTTCTTTTTTGTCGTGCAAAACTTGATTTCTGTTGGTGATTCCGCTTACACTAACCACTCAACACTAATTGAATTCTGCTCAATTCAACATAGAAACCTTCGTGGAAGCTCGGGTTATTTCTTGGTCTGTTTACACAGAACAACACGGAGACTGCTTTAAGGTCAAGACGATTTCATTATGAGGGAAAAATGACTAAAAGACTTCAAATGTAAGATTTTGGGGAACCTCGTATGCAAGTCCTGATTAAGCAATTCAAACTAAGCGCTAAAACTGACTATAAAAGTGTATTAACTCACGTTAAAGTTAATAATCCCTAAAAGTAATTAAATTCATTACAATTTGCAGAACTCATACGCTTACAACAATTTCACTCACTGTAGAATTCGTACCATTCACCCATGACAGTAGCGCGCTGAGTGGAATGTTTTTGGCCGATTAGCGAAAGCGCACAAATCCTTAAAGCGTTGTCAGTACCCGTGTGAGGGTAGGCGATTTGACGAAGGCCCGGATGATGGTAGGATTTTCCAAATTTTCCAAATCAACAAAACGACACATGACACCAAATCCTCCCCTCCCCCACACACACACACAAATAGATTGCCACGTAAAATGTGCTAATTTTAATCACCTTACCGTCTTGTTTAGGAGCAGAACGACACAGAACTTCTGCCCCTTTGAAAAAGCTATAAATTGACAAACAAACGAACAGCCGAAACCAATCGAGCGTATGAAGCTTCCGGGATCTTTTCTAGTTTGCCGGTGGGCGCGACGCGTTTCTAGCCGCGTAAAATCCGTAATCCTGTGCGCGATGAAGCAATGCTAATTCACAACCGCCACAGTGCCGCACAACGTGGAAGCCGGGCGAAAGTGTCAAACTGAGGCACAACACGTCTCGGTCTAATGAGTGATCCGAAATCTTTTCCTATCTTTAACGGGGCAACTTCTCCGTGCGTACGTGTGTGTGGCAAGGACACACGTACCGATACACACACACACGTTTGCGGTAATCGTGCCGAAAGACTTAGGTAAAGCTAAAACCCAAAGCTTCCCCAGAAGCTAACCGCCACCGGGCGCCAAGCGTACGGGCAAAGTTTGTTCGAGCACGTTTTTCCGGCTCTGGCTCTTGGCAAACGTTTTCCCCGTGTCGGTGTAGCGTGTTTGTGGTCGGTTTTGTTTTTCTTTGCCCCGGTTTTTCCCTGCTTAGCTCCCGTGTTAAGTGGGCGCGCTGTAGTAACACACATCAAACACGTCGCGTAGAGTCACTCGGGCAAGGATAATCGCTTCGTGTCACTAATTCGTGTAACTTTCCCTTGATACGTCTTTTTACAAGCGAACGGAAAGGTAAATACATTCACCCGGCTTGTGGCGAAACGGATACACATACACCTTTAGTTGGATGCTGCTGCCGATCCTTGGCGGTTTGACATTTTGTCGAACACAAATTTAATTTGCACTGCTCGTGCTTAACTAAATAAAACATTTACATTGGGAAAATAGCTTTGCTGAAGAATTAATTGCGATAGTGAGAATTGAAGTTAGCGCTATAGACACGATCATCCGCAGGAATCTTCCAAATCCGAGACCCGCATTTTTCCGCTCGATTAGCCGGTTGTAAAAGTTCCAAGAATGAATCGGGTCCTTACGTTACCTTCCTGCCCGCTTACCTAAGAGCATTCTTTATCTTCATCGTGGAATTCCGTCGTGAAATCTGTCTTCTGCCACAAAACTTCTCCACCGTATCAATGTACGGCTCTCGTCCGGTCATCTCCAATCAATCACGCGCGATATCGGGATTCGATGACTCACGTACCGTATCGCACATCATCAAACGATCATTTAACACAAACGGGCCCCGGAATCGTGGTGCCTATCGAAATCTGGCCAACTCACGCTCACGCAGCCAAATGAATCACTGTCCCAGGGCGTCGTCACTGTCATCGGTGAGGGACGCACAGCGCTATGGATGTTGTTGTGTTGCCCGCGATGATGATGATGATACATCACAAAAGCTGGTTGGTATTTTTCGATGTAGATACAGTTCTGACCGCTTTTGGGGAGCGTGCGCGTGCTGGTTTAGCTCGATGGTCGATGAGTGATTGTGATTGATGCAAACATGCATTTCCTGTCGCTCGGTTTTCGTCGGCGGTGCAGACACAGCCAGAAAATTGTAGCATTCCTGGACGGTATCGGTTGGATGGAATGTCCACTCGGTGGGTCGTCGTCGTGCGCGAAGTGTTTCGTGGGAAAGTGATTTTTAAACATGGCTGTAATTACATCGTGTGTAGGGTTTAATGGTGAATCATGGTTGGTAAAATGTTGTTTGACTAAATTATACGGTCAAATATGCTGCGTTGAACCATATCCGCAAGACAAAGAGCATAATAGAGGGCCTTTGGAGTTATTTTGTGCTACCCAGAATATGACAATTACAGCTCTGGGTAAAGGAGACTTGGTCTAATTGATACTTGAAAATATTCGGAGAACTTTCATTCTTTTTTGTGGTTTATGTGGAGAGAAAGGATTCGAGTCCAAAGCATGCTATATCATGGTTCTTTGTTGTAAGAGTAACTTGATTTTTATGAAGTGGACAAACCAAATAATATAAGAACAATCCCTTAAATAGAGGAAAGAACTGGTTCTTTAGTTGAGCTCACCATAGTCACCTATTCTTGTGAATATTATATTATAAACTAACAAGTTTTGGCTCACTAGAAGATATACCATTATACAAAATGTAGATATTAGATATTGAACAGAATCAGGATTATTCTGTATAATTTTTGTAAAGCTGTCAGAGAACCGGATCTTCACCAAAACCAACCAAAGTCTTCAATTCTCGACAGGAGAACGACATTTTTATGCATCGAACGTTACCAGGCCAAGGGTTCTCGTTATCGTGCTGCCCAACGTGACTCCTAGGGGTATCAGACATCTTGACACTCTAGGAATGTCACACTCAGCCTGGCATCATGAAAACAGCAGCTGACGGAAGATACTCTTGATCGGCGTGACAGTAGTATTCTCCTAAATATTATATTCAAAAGTATTTACTCACATCTATACCTCACATCTCACAAAAACCTTGGAAGTTTGTTGTATGTCTTCTGACATCCTGACCAACCTAAAAGAACTCGAGCATGAACAAGTAAAGAAGAGGAGCGAGCTGGATCTTGAATGATAACCTAAAAAACTCCTGTACTAATGCCGTAACTGATTGTGTTTGCTGGTACTGCAACCTCTGTCAGGCAAAATACCCTGCTACAGGTCACTGGAGCCTAGCGAGTGCAATACGCTGGACGTTAGTTAGGTCATCGTACTACTCGTATAGCACGTCGTTGTAGCGGCCACTCATACGGTACAAGAAAATCATTCTGAACATCTTCCTGTCGAACGCAGTTAAGGGGTTTCGTCAGTTTCGGGCAGAGTCCATGTCACAGAAGCGTTTGGAAGTACTGGGAATATGAAGGTTTAATACAATCCCTGCTTTATTTGTGTTGGACAACACGTCGGTGCTGGCCTTTGAACAGGTGAAGTTTTGGACGACTTCAAAGGTGCGATATAGGATGATCTGTACATCATCCCTGCATAAATTCAAGTTAAACTGCAACCCCAGAGGTTTAGTTATGCCTGCTCTATTCCTTTGGTAAGCTTCTACTACATAGGTAACATAGGCCTCAAACCAGTGATGTCTATGTTATCAGCGTATGTTATGAACTGGATTGAATTGACTAGACGATGGTCGAAGTTTCCACCTCCGATTCTCGGTTGGCCCTCTCTAGCGTCAGATTGAAGGGGAGACAGGCAAGCTCGTCTCCTATGTAGGCTATGCAGTCATATGCGGCTCTAAAATCAACTGCTACTTCGTCATCTTGTTCAAGATTTGTCGCATGATGCCTTGAATACATCGCTACAAATTGTATTTCAATAATTACTGACTGATTGACTCCAGTGAATTCGTTCCCTTAATATCTTCGTATCTGGTAGGCTCAATCCCTTTTCTTAGTTACTCGAGAAACTCTCACTCTTTTGATTTTGTTCCGCATTCTCAAACTGACATTCGGTAGTAATAATGCCAATCAAACGGACGTTAGAAATTATTCCCCAAAATTCTAGCAAACCCTCAGACATTCAATATTTCTTTAGCTCCTTCTAAAAGTTTTGCTTTCATTTGTCTACAACGCAAAACCCTCCTCTCGGATCATGATCTAATTGTTCCCTTCTCGGCAAACAAAAAACCCTCATTGTAATACCATACCTTAAACGTCAAACCATCGCATCTTCAATATCGCTCGCTTACCTTTCGCCAATTTTGCCAAACCAAGACGCTTCACGGCTTAAATAAGTAATGAGCATTAACAGCCACACCGGACCGGAGAAATTCCCGTTCGGCTGGAGTGGTTTTGTATTCGGTCCCAATCGCTTCATCCTTGGCCACATTACGAGGCCACGAGGTTAAGAGATGACACGCCAAGTGTAGTACCGGTGCGTCCTCGAAAACCCATTTTTCCCACACCACCCCTATTCACGGATATGATCCCGGGGACGATTTCTGCCTCTTATATCCCAACCATCTCCAACCACGCTGTCGTGCCTTCGCTTTGTGCTGTCACAGCCTTTACCACTCGAGTGTCAACTTTCCTGCTATCGAATGACCACGGCCGATGATCATCGGCCCTTTTAAGCGGTTCGAAGAAAAAGCTTTCTCCACCGACGACCAGGCACAACAAATTGCAGACTGTCGCGCGCGCTCTCGCACACCCAATAATGGTTATAAATATTTGAACATGGTACCATTGGTGCCATCCGGGTTGGCAATGTTGGCATCGGCGATTAGTTAAATAAAACGCAATTTAGTAGCATAATCGATCGAGGAAAGTTCCAAGGAAAACCAACTAAACAGAGGAAGAACGGATATCGTAAAAACAAAGCTAGTCAAAGTGTTACAAACTCATAAAACAGCAACCCACCGCACGAAGTGAAGATGTTTTGGACCGAAAACAGCGGATCGGCAGATACGATCGGGACAAGCTAATAACGGAAAGTTAGCAACCCAAAGGTTAATAAATATGACACTTACCTGTCCGTGCTTTGCTGTCGTCTGCTGGCGAAAGGGTACCCAATCCAGCAGCAAACGGCTTATCGGTTTGTTGTCTTGGAAATCCCTCTCCAGAGACACCTTTGGGCGAAGGCGAGTGTCAACGATTGACGTACGGAAAGTTAACCGGAGAACAAAACTCTAAGCCCGAAAACGAGCGAAGACGTCCCAAAACGCCGTAGAGAAGACCCGCAACCGTACGATATAACATCCAAGATAAGAGACCGAACACACACACACACAAGCCACACGCAAGACAAAAAGGGCCCCAAACAAACGGAACAGATTTTTCCGCGAACTCATCATCAATTTTCTGGGAGTTCGAGAGAGTGTGCTTTCGAGGGTTGTTCGGCGTCATCCCCGGAAGTGGACAAATTATGATGCGCCGCATCTCATGTGTGCGTCTAGGGAGAGATATCTGTTTCTATCGAGTTGTGATATTAGTGTATCAATCGACCACCACCAATCCACCGACGGAACACGCATCGAGAGCGCCATTCATTTGGCAATCAAAACACCGAAGGATGTAATTTTTTATTTCACTTTTTTTTACGATAAAACTGTTTATTTCTGCAGGTTTTGTTGTCTGTTTTTTTCATCGTTCATCTTTCACAATGGGTTTTGCTGTGGCTTTTTTTTTTTGTTTTATGTTTTTTTTTGTTATGTTTTTTCCTTCTTTTTCCTGGTTTCTTCTGTTGTGGTTTGTTGTATGTTGCATGGTGAGGAGCAGATGGGTTTTTTGGTTGTGTTGTGATGTGTGAGGGGATCATCGGTTGTCCAGTTTATTATTTTTACTCTCATTTGCTTTTCACTTCTCTCTCTTTCATTGTTTGCTATTTTGTTGTGTTTCGCTTGTTTTGTTTGTGTACAATAATATGTTTCGGTTTTTCTCAATCTCTTTGTTTTATCGCCACTATTTCATGCACTTCTTCTGTGATCATGTACAGTTGTTTGGTTTTTGTTATAGTTATTGGTTGTTTGATAATTCTGTGTCTGCTTACTTAAAAACAGCGTAAGTTTTACTTTCTTCTCATTTTTACTCTGTTTTACTTCTCTTTACAAATTAGACAAAGCAAACACTTATTTGTTTTCGACTCTGTTTTTCGATGTTTATTAGCACTTTCTCGCTCGCTTATGCGGCTGTTGATGAGAAACGGTTTGCATCTGAGAGTTACGTTATGATGTGGCAAGGAGTCCAACAGGGAACAAGTGGGGAAAACTTGGGTTTGGGAGGTTCATTCTGTTGCAGATCTGTTTGTGCTGGGTGTCTCTCTGGGTGTAGTTGTATATTTTTCCTGTATCTATTGTATTTTTCTTCTGTTTGTTTGTTGTTCGGATTCGATTTGTTGCTTTACTTTGTTTGCTGTTTTGGGGGGAGTTTTGTTGATAGCGGAGCGCAATCGGTGGCTACTCCGCTTCACTGTAAACTATTGCATTTTTATGATTTATGTATTGTTGTTGTATGCTCTGTTGCTGCGGGATGGTGGGCAAGAATTGGCTACATATTTGCTTGTCTGGTTTGCTGGCAGATCTCGCCAGAGCAAGAAACACCCGCTTTCAGGTGTTTCTCAGTACTCTCTCTGAGCTCTGTTGATTGCTGTATTTGATGTGGAATGTAAGGGGATTTTTTAGCTGTTGTTTGTTCTTTTTTTTTGTTTGTTGTCTTTTTTCGGCTTTTCGAAGGATCAACTATTTGTTTGTTTTCATTTCATTTGCATGCTTTTGCACACACACACACTCATCTGTTGTTCATAATTTGCGGTATTCTTTAGTCGACTTATTCGATCCTTTCACTTTCTTTCCCTTTTCAATCAGTTTTTTCATATCTTCCTACAGCTTGTTTGTTTTCCTTTCTTAGTTTTACAATTGTATCATCCTCTACTAGTTATGTTTTCAGTTGTTTTGTTTTGTTTTTCGTCCCTCTTATCTCCTTTTTTCCCCCTTTTCATCTGTCTCTAGTTTATCTTTATACAACTTTTTTTTTCTTTTTCCTTTAACTTGTTTTCTTTTCACATCTTTTTCATCCCTCTTTCACACACACACAAACATTCGACACTTAACGATACACTTCTTACTTTGCTTATCTTTCTCGTTTTCTGTTTTTTTTTATAATTTTCCCAACATTCGTACTTATCACACTTGCACACTTTATCGTCGGTACACTACACTCACCGTACATTACAATCATGTATGTATATATATATATTAATATTGTTGTTTCCGCTCCACCCCCGTAAGACGGAACATCACGACGGACTGGACATTTCTTGTGTTAATCCTTGCTTTCTACACCTTTCACTCACTTTACTCTTTATCTAAATCGTTTAATTTTTTGTTTCGATTACAGTTTTTAGTTTAGTTTCGCACGCACCTTACGCTCTTTCTACTACTTATACATTTAAACGACTCTTGCATCATGTGTGGACACTTGTTTCTTCCCTTTTACTCGTTCGTATTCCCTTTTTGAGTGCTTCCCTCACCTCAAACTCGTCTATCCAATCCCCGATGTGGTTGTAACCTACATTTCTTAACCAATACAATAAATTACTTCCTCCGTACTCGATGCACGCGGCTTACAAGTTATGACAGCATGACTTATTCACCTACCTCATCTTTACACGCGCACACACACACACTGTCTATTGAGGGAGGTTTTTAAACTCTTTATACAACATTAAAGTTTCCACACCGTTTTCCACCGGCGTTTTTCCTTCCCCCCCGGGTGTAACACATGTTTCGCTTGCTGCATCGGCAGGCAGTGTGTGCAATGTGCAACAAATCCGCTCAAAATTTTCCTGCCCCAGTGATACGAGCGACAGGAGAAAAACACACGTTCCCGGGGAAAACAAACTCCAACGTAACTTCAGAACTTTACGTGGGCACGTGAAGCACAATGATACGGCGATACTGGGGGGAAAAACACAAAAAAAAAACCCACCAGCACATTTCACCATCCATCATTAGTTTATGTTTGTTTGTGAAACATTTCCCGTTTCAAGTTGCGTTCTCTTGTTTCACTTCGCCGTTGCGATTACTGTTTACAAGTTTGTTTGCTTTTAGTGGTTCGATTTGTTTATCCGCACGTTCCTGGGGGGAGGGCGGGGCACATTTTGTTTTCACTTGCACAGTGTTTTGTGTGTTTTACCTTCTTTTTCAACTACTGGTATTTTTTTTATTACGAAGGGGGCTTTTTTTATTTACTTTACAACACTTTACAGCTTTTTTTTACTATCTCTTTTTTCTTCTTTCTGCTTCGTTTTGTTTCCTTATCTTAATATCCGCGTGTGGCTTTTTTTTACGTGTTTTACATTACATCTTAATACGGTTTTAATATACTTTTTATATATACTTGCACACGTGTGTGTGCAGACGTTGCGCTAGCCACACATACTTTGGGTCGAGTTTTTCGTTTTTTTTTTGCGCCAAATTACAGGCCGTTAGTAAAATTTGAAGGCAGTTCAAGTAAAATCGTCCTCCTCCTCGTCTTCTTCATGGGTTGTGTCTCACTTTCCGCTTCCAACATTTCAATTTCCTGTTCATCTCACTGATTAAAGCCCTTTTAAATGCGTCCCCGTTACCGTCAGCGGGAGCTTAGTGGTAGAATTTTTGGATCCATGATCTATGTTCGCTTTCAACTCTCGTCCTCGAAATCACAATTAAATACAGTCATACGCCTGGTTCGGCTGGATCATCATGTGTGGGTTTGCCTTTTTCGGGGCTTCAAGTTTTCAAATTCATTTAATTCACACATTCGCACACATGGCCGAGCAAACGTGTTGGTTGTCGTAACGATTTCATTTTATTTTTCGCTTAATTATTAGCTTCATTCGACCAAGTGTTTTTTTGAGTCTCGTTCTCTCTCGTTAATCTTGTCTTAATATTTGTTGTTTGTTTGTTTTTTCCGGTTTCTGGTAGAGTTATTCGACAAACACATCATTAATGATACCTGCCCTGCCGTCGGTGAATTCGACATCACACGTCCGTATGCACATATCCGGGCCGACCGACAAAAAATCAAAAAAACGGAACCAATTTTTTCGTTCCACTTTGCTGCTTCAGTTGACGACGGATTTCGCTGGTTTGTGGTTTTCAATTTCTATATATATTTTTTGCTAACGAGCTTTCTTACATTTATAATCCAACGCCCTCTACGTGATTGATCGCAATTTAAATCAACTCGGTCGCGACATTTCTTTTGCGCCGCGCGCTTTCGCTTGCCCGCTTTCATTAGTGTGTTCGATGTAGTTGCAGAATTTACGTGACCGACTTCTCGCCGACGCGACGTTTAATAATACTTTTGCACACGCTTTTTGTCGGAAAATGGTTTCATTTTTTTTGGACGAAGGACGAGCGCGTTCTCGTTTGACGTTCGCAAAGCTCGCCGGTGTCCTGTGTGTGTCACCGATCTCGCGCGCGTACAGTCAATTTAAGGTTAAATTAATTTATTAATAGCTACACCGTCTAGTATTTACAACCGTTCGGGTGGGTACGGTAGTCGTGGAGATGGTTGAAGGAGTTAAGTGGAAGGATATTTTAAGGATGCTTCAGAAGATGCAAGCAGCGGTTCGCAGCAGAGCAGAGATGACCTTATTAACGGATGCCCTCGGAGCAAACGTTGCAGATGCACCGAGATATTCAAATTATCCGCTAATCCCGTGCATGATGGCAAAAACTTAACTGTAAAAAATGGATCCCCCGAACTTCTATTCCGAGTCTTCCCTTTGGAAGAAGACCAAAATGTTTGATTGTGAAAATTCAACCACCGATCCTTCTTGGAAGGTCGCGAACTTTCAACAACTTTCAACTTGTTAGCGGTTGGATGTACCCGGTTCGTTTTTCGGGTCACTTGACTGCATTTCGCGACCCCAGTTTCTTACGCCGAGCGGGCTTTAATGAGCGAATGGATGTTTTCTGTCATTAGGTGAAATTGGTAGCTGGTAATTGCTTTTTCCAGCTCGTATTGTTGCACACAATGCAAATAGAATTCTTCAAGATTTGGGTGTTTGCTCGTGCACAAATGCAAGTTTTTGGGTGTTGATTGAGTGATGCTAACGGGATAGAGTGCTAGAAGAAGGAGCTAGTGATGATCTAAAACGAATAATAAACAACAAAATAATAAAAGAGGTGATTGAAAGTATTGGAAATACACAGGATTCTACACTACACAAGAAAATAGTGGAAGAATGAATCTTCTGAGGCACTTCTTTTGAAGACGAAGTTCTCTTAAAGATGATAGTACTTAGAACTAAAAAAATATGAACTGTATTCTATTAAGATTCGTCAAGAATTTCCACCAAACGCATTGAAAAGGTTCTTAGAGTGAGCATTACTCGAGTAGAACCTTGCTTCAGGTATTTGAATAAAATAAAGATTCAAGACCAAGCAAGGACTAGCCTGAAATATCATCTTACGATATATATATTCTCATCCAACCAAATTCAGAGCGCGAAGAATTTATCACAACATTGTAAAGACAAAATACCACCAACAGTATCACCAATGAATTACGGAGTCGCATCGTATTAGTTCAAGTATCTAGCGTGTCACCAAAGAGCTCCCAACATTTAAAAACAGCAAAACACATGTTCATAGAAAGTACATTATGAATGTTCTTCAAGCACTTCCAACAACTATCATAAGGATTCTAAGAGTTTAACAATGGTCGCATAAAAAACCCCCCATAAAGTCCTCAACAAAACAACGCCTGATATAAACACTCCAAGATGATCATACGATGTTCATTATATCCTCTTCAAATGTGCCCATCTGAGCGGATCACCTTGACACAGAAATAAAACGCACGGCACGAGAACATACACCCGGGACCTGCGGGAACCCGAAGCCAGCTGACACACACCATGTTTCAAAGTGCCAGCGCCGAATCAGGCACAAACGACCTCCTCTATTCATTCAGAATTAGCAACGATCCTTTGAGGTCACGGTACCGAATCCTTGAAGACGCACGATGACGTCCCGGAGGGGGTTGGGGTTCAATATCCCGTGGCGTTTCTTGTCACCCGCCGTAGCCACTTCAACAAACGACCACGGTCGCTGGTGACTCTGCTGCTTCTGCAGCTGCACCCGGAATGTGGGCCCTCGTTTCGCAACAACGACAGCAGCACTTGAGGGAGAGCGAGAGAGACCCTCGCGCAGGTAAAGGCCGTCCCGGCACTCACACACGCACACAAAAGGTAACATGCCTAAACCTTCCCGGAACAGGGCGAGAACGAGAAATGGCGGCGACAGTACGGCTGTGTGGCCCCTACCGATCCCGATGAATGATCTTCTCCGTGGCGGATCGCCTTTCGTCTTTTCCAATTCCATTCCAATTCCTTCCCGCTCATTCTCATACAGCCACCACACCACTGTTGCTACGAAATAATCACAAAAGTCGAATCTTTTCACCTCACCAGAGCCGCATGACGGGACTTCGGCTCGCTCGCATACCTGCCATGGTGTATCTGGCGGCTCTAGGTGATGGTTGTTCCCCGGCTTTAGTTCTTCCCTATACCCGCACTTTAAACGGCAAAACGAATTCTAACAACGAGCTTGGGATCGGATGCGTGTGTGCGTACATATGTATGAGTCTCCCTTTTTTCGGTCGATGTGGTTTTGTCTTTCGAGATCAAAAACGCGTTAAAAAAAACAAGACTGCTAAACCCGAAATGGTAAACGACTTCCAATGGCATATAAGTAGGTACCGAGAGCATAATCGTGTGTAAAACAAGCTAACGCTTGAATTTGGGGTTCCTCTATTTCAGGGGTTTGCTTTTTCAGTTCAAGTATCTAGCGTGTCACCAAAGAGCTCCCAACATTTAAAAACAGCAAAACTAGGAAGCGTATTATGAAGATTCTTCAAGAAACAACTATCATAAGGATTGTAAGAGTTTAACAACGGTCGCATAAAAAACCCCCCATAAAGTCCTCAACAAAACAACGCCTGATATAAACACTCCAAGATGATCATACGATGTTCATTATATCCTCTTCAAATGTGCCCATCTGAGCGGATCACCTTGACACAGAAATAAAACGCACGGCACGAGAACATACACCCGGGACCTGCGGGAACCCGAAGCCAGCTGACACACACCATGTTTCAAAGTGCCAGCGCCGAATCAGGCACAAACGACCTCCTCTATTCATTCAGAATTAGCAACGATCCTTTGAGGTCACGGTACCGAATCCTTGAAGACGCACGATGACGTCCCGGAGGGGGTTGGGGTTCAATATCCCGTGGCGTTTCTTGTCACCCGCCGTAGCCACTTCAACAAACGACCACGGTCGCTGGTGACTCTGCTGCTTCTGCAGCTGCACCCGGAATGTGGGCCCTCGTTTCGCAACAACGACAGCAGCACTTGAGGGAGAGCGAGAGAGACCCTCGCGCAGGTAAAGGCCGTCCCGGCACTCACACACGCACACAAAAGGTAACATGCCTAAACCTTCCCGGAACAGGGCGAGAACGAGAAATGGCGGCGACAGTACGGCTGTGTGGCCCCTACCGATCCCGATGAATGATCTTCTCCGTGGCGGATCGCCTTTCGTCTTTTCCAATTCCATTCCAATTCCTTCCCGCTCATTCTCATACAGCCACCACACCACTGTTGCTACGAAATAATCACAAAAGTCGAATCTTTTCACCTCACCAGAGCCGCATGACGGGACTTCGGCTCGCTCGCATACCTGCCATGGTGTATCTGGCGGCTCTAGGTGATGGTTGTTCCCCGGCTTTAGTTCTTCCCTATACCCGCACTTTAAACGGCAAAACGAATTCTAACAACGAGCTTGGGATCGGATGCGTGTGTGCGTACATATGTATGAGTCTCCCTTTTTTCGGTCGATGTGGTTTTGTCTTTCGAGATCAAAAACGCGTTAAAAAAAACAAGACTGCTAAACCCGAAATGGTAAACGACTTCCAATGGCATATAAGTAGGTACCGAGAGCATAATCGTGTGTAAAACAAGCTAACGCTTGAATTTGGGGTTCCTCTATTTCAGGGGTTTGCTTTTTCGGTGTTCGGTGGTGTTGCCGTACCAGTTTCGGTGCTGTGTTACGGATGTCTTTTCCCTATGTTGTTGTTGAAATAAATTTTATTGCTCTATTTTATCAGGTGCACAACTTAGTTTGAAGACTAAAACAGTTAAGAAATCTCTCTTGAGATAAATTAAATAATTGTGTTGGGATCTTTTCGATAGATTACTGTGAGTCTTTCAAAGACCATGATTACAAATAAAATGTTTAGCGATTGGTAAAATTGAAAAGTTAGCGATGGGACTAATCGTATGTTGTGTATTATGAACTTGCCGCTGCTTACATCTTCTTTCTTGGCCTAACGACCTCCTAGGCCATGCCTGCCATTTCTGGCTTGCTAGACTTATTGTTACCGCATAGTTGGATAGTCAGTCCTCACTATGGGGGAACGGCCCAGATGAGACTTGAACCCCGGTGCTGCCATCGGGCCGAGGCTTACATAAATACGTTCATGAAATTACCGAATTTTAAAATATGTAGCTCCTAAAGACGGATATGATTTCTAATAAATCGTTGTAGAAGAAGAAATTCTAATAGTCAAAATGAGTGGTAGGATCAATTTAAGATAGTGAATTATGAGTACATCGGACTTCTACATGCTTGGTGGGATCCATTTAATATTGTGTATTCTGAGCTCTTCATACTCATCAATTTGCACGCTTTCGAGCGCCAGAGCAAAAGATTTCTAATCCTGTTAAGCGATAAACTATCCCAAACCTTTCTTACGTACCTAATAATTTCCCCATATTAAGGAGGTTTCTAATTCCACCGTCTGGTGAGCCTTCCTATAGACATAAAGAATCGTTTGGTGCGCTTTCGATTGTGATTAGACCTCTCGTTCAGAACCCAAAGGGAGATGTGCTCAAAAAACAGGCACCTTTCTCTACTACATATGCATACAGCATTGTATGGTGTAGTCTATTGTTACCTACCTGTTGGTACACTCATCGACCCAGTATTGAAATACACTCGAAAGAGAAGAAGAAAAAAGGCCCAAAACGGTGATCAATTTTCAAGAGGCCACCTTTTTCTTCCCTTTTTCTGTCTCTCTCGGTCTCTCCATCCGGATTTCTAGGTCTCGTACAAATCCCGACGCGAAGACTTCTCAAGAGTCTTATTTATCTCGGTGGATGAAACCGTACGCAACCCTAAATCTTTTAAACGAATTTTAAAGGAAAATTAAGGCAAAGAGACGCTCCCGAACAAGGAACGAAGAATAGCGTACACACATTATCATTCAAGGAGTCGTTTTTTTTGTGTGAGTGTTCGGTGTGTGAATACTTTTTTGCCATTTCCCACTTTTAATTCGAACGGAAATTTCGCAGCCTAACAATTCAACAGGCAGTAGGGAATGTTCGAAGCGACATCTCCGAGGAACGTTGGAAAATATGTTGCAAGTTAATTATGGCGAACGGCGGAACGAACCCTTGGTAGCGAGACAGACCGGAGCTCGAGATTAGAGTTTTGGTCACCCGGTTGGAAAACCTAATTTTAGAAAATCGCAACATACGCGTGCATAGCGGAAAAAACCCCCCCGGAAAAAGGGAAAATAAAAGAAAAGCAATTGAGAGGAAGTACGTTTTTTCCTTTTTTTTCGTCTAACTCAGATTTTTATTTTGCAACAATTATTTCGGAAAGGGAATTTGCTACCAAGTATTAGGTAGGGGAAGAAACCAGAACCAAGAAAACAGAAACCCAAATCCCTGGAGGATACTTCCCTTCACACTATTTCCTATCGCCGATACGCTTCATTTAGCTTTAATGCGTTTTTTCTTTTCTTCCTCGAACGTTTTATTGGCCACTTGCGCGATCGGTACTTAAGCGTGCCTCGATCGTAGCCCGGAGATGCGAGCTCACCCTCGACGACCCCGCGTAAGAGTGCCTCTCTCGCCCGGTTTTTGTTTTAATTAATTTTTTAATCAAACAAATTGATTTCCCTGCCGAGTGGCGATCGAGCGTGGAGAATTTGAAATTCCTTCGAAATCGGATTCGGTTCGGACCCACCGTAAGCATGAAACGGTAGCAGAATATTGATTCTTGCTCAGTCTCTGCCTTGTTTTATCCAGCTTTATTCCGACTGGCGATGATGACTGGCGACGTCAACAAGCGGACATAAATTAAAATCACTTAACGCGCGCGCATACTCCAACGTCGCCAGTACCCAGTACTTGTTCTGATAGTTTTAAAACGCAAGCGAATATAAACAACTCAACGATTGATTGATAAATGAATGATTTTCTTGTCCACGCGACGACCGTGTGACGCCAGTTGCGCAATAACGCCAATGTGACGCTCGAGACTCTGAAAAGTTGCAACCCGGAACTTTATCCCCCAGCAACTTCCACTCCTCCAAAGTGTTGTTGCCCGATCTGGTCAAGGGCAACAGATACACACGGACACACATATTAATGGGCTAAAATGAAAAAGGATGGTCTGGACCGAAAGCGGTACAACGAATCGGTTTATGCGAAACACCGAAAAGGCGAAGGACAATCACTGCAACAATGAAGACAAATTGATGCGACAGCGGTCTTTTGTGCAGTCGTTCGGGCGCGGGCGCGATCTGCACCCGAGTAAATGGATGTGCCGCAACACACATTAATTGATATACATTTAAGAAAACAATTGTGTTCCCGGGAACCAACGGGGGGGCGGGAAACGTGCAGTTTTGTCCACCAGTCTCCGGTGTGTGTGTGTGACCTAATTTGGTCGGTCTTTAGTCAGCGCCAGCACATCCCCGGGAGGCTAAAGGTCATCGTCGAATTCGTAGGTGTTGTGCCTAGCGAAAGATCTCGCACGAAATGGTGGTAGGCACCATAAACTGTCAGCAATTAATTGCACTTTTCACAGTGCAGCAGCGTGAGTGCGAAATGTTCTCATCCCCGGTGCAGGAATCTGCTCGCCTGGAGGTGGTGAAGAAGCTTTTCCGATGAAGGATTGGGGCGTGGGCAACGCTTTTCGCACACTAGTAATTGTAAAGGATAGTACTAAATTATAAAGGCTTTTTGCTCGTGTGTACGGCAGGGTAGGATAAAGTGTACCGCAAAACAGCGTCTTTGAGAAAATTACAAATTTGCAGGGTTTTCCATTTGTTATTTTAAAATTGCTTCATCAGATGTAATTAAAACAGTTTTTTGGAAGGTCAAACAGAAGCTGAATTTGGACATTTTTTTTTCAAATAGTGAATGTATTGTATTCAAATTTTGTAAACGCGTTGACTGTCACGTTCTCTGTTTATGTTGAATGATCTTTATATCTCGAAGAATATAGTTGTTCGTGCGTCTTACTCGTGCAACACAGAACTGAGCAAAAAAGCATTTAATTCTGAATAATTCGTACCGTTTTCGTATCGATATGAAATTGGTTGTCAAAATCGTTTAAAAATGTTCATTCTAGTTATTGTACTCAAAGGAAAAAAATAGAAAAATAAAAAAACAAAAAGCCGATTAGCCCTTACCATTTCGTTGTATGCATTATTAGAGTATCATAAACAGCTAGTTGAAACTCTTTAAATAATAAAAATTATTCACAATTCTGTATTCTTTTTAAAAAAATTGATAACCAGTGAAAAGCTTTTAAGTAGTGAAACACAAAACTATTCAAAATGAGAAACGCGCGATACAAAAAATTAAAAAATATTTATTTACAGAGCAAAATTTTACTGATTAAAGATGATTTTTTTAGTTTTTTTTGCTAAAAAATCAATTGTATTGCCTCATTTAACATTCTGAACTGTATAAAACTGAAGCTTAAAAATTCATCTGTTATCCTTATGCAGAATAGAACAGGTTTTCAGATAAAAGAACTAGCGAGTAATCGAAATTGAAGATTTGCTTGGTTATAACGATTTAAATTGGTTTAATATCTATAGAATAAAAAGCCACACAGATCAGTGCATATTAAAGTGAATTAACCCAATATGAAATTATCATAATCATAAAACTTTTAAAGCAGCGCCATCTGTTGGTAATAATGTGAGTACGTGGAATAGAAAAGACGTCTTTTATAAATCTTTGTGATCGTTTACATATTTTTTAAACTTTTTTTTAATAAACTTTTTTTTAACTTTTTTGATAAATACTGAGCAAGAAACTCGCTTCAATGCTTTGTAAAAGTATATTCATGTGATGGTACTAAACCCCTGCAAAGGACGAAATTACCAGACAAAAAGCACCTTCAACAGAGACAGACACACCAAACGGCGCACCTGATAAGAGGATGAGAGATGCACCCCGAAGAATGTGCCACTGAGCCACACATCAAGGAACAACAAAACGTATCCCTCCCCATTTTCTCTTAGTATAAACCAACCTTTAGAAATGGCCTTTCCAACGAGTTTCCAGCCAACAACTAAATCTCTTCCTCGTGTCACAAAAGGACGCACAGCAGCACAACAAGTGTAGGCACCGTACAGCACTTCCCGATCGTCCGGACTATGGTGGAATTGTTCCGCTAACTACCGAGAGCTTCGTTGTAAAGCAGAGGATTAAGACTTTGTGCAGAGGGATGGTTTGTGTGAAACGAACGGTGGGTAAGCCAACGTCCATATGGACGCCCGTCCATCGAGCAAAAACCCCGTTTTTGTTGACGTGCAGAGGCCTGATGGCATGGCAACCCACCCCTTTTACCATATTCGGTTGTGTGTACACACAGTCACACACGCACAAAATCTCCATTTTGCGATAAACATTTAATTAAAATTAATAATAAATAATCTATTCATCTTTTCATGCGGCCGGTCTCTGCCTTTATGGCTTTTATGGGAGGTTATGATGTTTAAGCGTGGAGTTACCGAAGTTACAGCTTCCGAGCTGCCGCTGGTTGCCCGGTGTTCCCGTTGGCAAGGGAAACGAGTAATGAACGCAGGCGTTAAACCAAGTCGTCGTGGTCGTCGCGTAGGCGAGCAGCACCACCGCGGACGTCTAGGTGGTGGGAGAGTGTTGCTGGTGAGAAAACAGGCTGCACAACGCACCGGCATGGGGGTTAAGATAAGACGAAGTAATTGAGCCTACACAACACACTAGAGATGAATGTTGAGGGAAGCCTGAGCAACGGGAGGTGTTTTTGCGTTCCCGGACGTTAAAGGTGAATGGCGAGAGATAGATTGCGAATGTAAATTGAATAGATGTGTATGTGTCTGTCAACATTAGCTAAAAGCATTGTGCACGAACACACACACACGGACACGGATAAAGGGACGGATCTCCCCTAATGGAACATCGGGATCCGAATGCGACTTACCGGACCTTCCGGGAGCACTGGACCTGTTTTGCCAACTACACCCGGTTCTACATACTGGACGACGACTGGTCTTCGTTCCCCCATCGGGTAACGAGTTACTGTATCCTGTGCATCCCCCGGTGGCTTAATACACGGATATGAGGTGCGAAGCCGGCCATTTTCATCTCTCGCCCCATCCGGCGACTGTTCCGCCCGCCCATATCCAGAACAGCAGTGACAGCGGCGAATAATGAGCCCAGGGCACACCGGGCGATCAAGATTAACAACTACCGGGCTTACTGGCCGGGTGGGACGTTTAGCAGTACAAACACGCGTACCAGCAACAACTACTGCACCGACGACCGACGCCAACGACGAACAACCAATCTATCATCTTTCATTTAAATTTTTAACGACCCGCGCACAGCAGCCCGAGAAATTGATCGGGCACGCGATCGGGCACGGCAAGATATGTGTCCCCGGCTTTGCCTTCACTCCAGCTTGGAGCTTTCTTGGGGGGGACCTGAGGACTTGAGGACCCCATAGTATTACAGTCTCCCAAAACGGGGTGACACTTCGTTTGTCTGGGGAATTCTTCACCCCAGGCCACTGATCTCGTTTGGGTGATCTGTGAGCAATTGTCCAGCCGGCCGGGTCTTCCACCAACATTGGAATGTCCTCGAAACCGTCAACCATCATTAAGCAGCAGAGATGATGCCGCTTTTGTTGCGCGCGGGAGTTTGGTTGATTTGACGAAACAGCAAAACGCTTTCGGGGCCATCGATCTCCATCGCTGGGCTCGTGGGCCAATTCAGTAGCCATTGTTATGCAAAGCAGCAACGCACCCGCTCCAGGAAAGAACAAGAATATAGGCACACGGGACCCTGTTGGACATTACGGTTGCGACTCTGCCGTTCGTCACCGTACTCTCCGGTTATTGTTGTTCGGAAGCATAAGCGAGAAACCTTATCTGGCGGGCCGGATCGTCAGACCCCACACTTCCCAAGGTTTCTTCTGCTCCGGTTCTCCAAGGTTTTGTGTGTTCCTGAGCTCACCCACTGAAGAAGCATTTCGAAAGGAAGCGATATAACGGGAAAAATACGGGAAGTGACAAACAAAGCTCCGAAGCAGCAGCAGCAGCAACGAGATAAGAACGAGAAGGAACAGGACTGGGTGAAGTCTTTCTTGAACCTCAGCATTACCGAAACCGTCGAAGATGACAACCGATCGATTGCCATTGTTACCGGGGGGTTTCCCGTGTGTACGCGTGCGTCCCTATTGCTTTTCTTCCGGAATGGGGTTTTCTTTTCATCAACGGTAACGCGAGAGAAGAAGCAAAAACTGACAATCGCGCATCGCATTTCTCGTGTTTCTTCCCCAAAAAACCCCCTAAATTAGCACCTTTGCAACCGAAGCCACTTCCTACAACACCCACGGCGTGTCCTCATTTACAACAAATCACGGGCGGGCTCCCCCACTGCCGAAATCGGTGCCCTCTGCCATTAAAAGCGAAAAATCGAACCTTTTCTGCTTCGTCGCTCTATCGACAACTGACAACAAATACCAATTCTTCTCCTTCGCTGGCAATAATGATGATGGGAAAGATGGTGGTGTGAGTGGTGCCGCATTGATGATTGAAAGAACATCCGGAAAATGGCACTTTCCCGGTGAATGAGACTGGTGCGCCAATAATGTTGTTCTAGGTTGACGAGTGACAAAAAAGATGGCGAAGAAAAAGAATGTACCAAAAAAAATACAAAACAAAGCTTCCGAAATCAGAACCGGTGTAAGATTTACAGTGAGTGACGAAAAAAAACGTAAGGTCGTTACAAAACTATTTTTTCTATTTATCATAGCCAAAACTGAAAGAAAATTATCACCACAAATTTTTACTAGCAATGGAAGTTAAAAATGTGAATAAAAATATATCATAACAATTAAGAAGAAATATAAAATGTTAATGATTAGACAGCCAGTGACAGGTGTCAACTTCAGTTGCAATTTTAGTTTTCATTTAGATTTTTTTTTCAACAAAGGGATTGTGGTCTTTACAAAAAAACGTTATCAAAAGAAATATAATGGTATTTAAACCACGTTAAACACATTATAGATAAAATTAACAAGAAATGATCAACTATCCCTCATTATTTACCATTATTGGGGTCTACTTCATGATTCATCAAACATTCGGGTGTAAGATTTTATGTCTGCTTAGACATTTTGCAACTAAAATACTCCTAGTTCCTCAACAACAAACTATCTGCCAAATTATTTTATTGTTTTCTCCAAAAATTGTTCGAAACTCAATCAAAACAAATGATTTGTCAAATTTCTTAAGCAAGAACTTAGTACTTATACACTAGAAAAGCAAAAAAACGAGTTTTTGAACCCAAGAGTATATCACCTGAAAGAAAAATCGTCACAAGTTTTTCAAAAAAACGTTTCACAAGTTGCTAAAATATTTTTCAGGCAGAAGCTGGTGGTGACAATACGTCCATCATTATGGAATTAATAAATAATTAAAATATATTGTAAGTTGTTATTGAATCCACTGTCTGTTAACCACAATTACAGCAAAAAAAGGTTTGAAAGTGTTTTTAAATAACTCATGCAGTTTTTGCTGTATTAAAAAAAGGATAAATTAAAATTAATCGTTAATTTATTCGTTACAACGCATCTCTTGAACTCAAATAAATAATTGAAGTAAAACTGGATAAGTTTTAGTGCCTTTAAGACTTTAAACTGATGTGTAATTTATTTTTAAGGTAATCTTGCCAATTCCTTCTAAGGTAAAAGCAGACAATAATTTGAATTGTCGATAAAACAAGACTATTTTAAGCAATTTTCTCTTTAAAAAAAGTTCCAACAATTTGTATCTGTTTTTATACAAAATATTAAAAAAAGACCAAAACATGGTGAAACGAGGCACAGAACTCGCATTTTCATCACAGAAACTTATAATTTAAGATTTGTGCAAAACAATCAGTGTAGGAATGTCACAAATATTCGTCACTCACTGTAGAAGCTTTCTTTTTGCTGCCTCACGTGCGCGTAGCATCATAAATTGCAAAAGTACATGAAAGAATTCAACGGTTACAAATTTTCACCCAAAATCTTTACATGATGCACCACCACCACCGCCCATTTTCCCAACCTGTAAGAAGCAAGAAAACCCCAACCGAAAAGGTTCAGTTTCGTTTTATTTTGCTGCTCTGTGCGATTTTTATCATCTATCGAAGGCTCTAGTCCCGGCTGTTGGCTTGTTTGTGTGTTTGATGCGCACTCGCTTTTGTACAACGAAACGCGTCAAATTGTGGAAGAAGCGTTGTTTTGTTCTGAGGAACCAACTAAGAAAAAAAATTTGGAAGGAAAATCAACGACGAAAGGGACATCATTTCACGTGTTTTGCTTCTCAAACGTTTCCACGGGTTGCAGCAGCACGGTTCACCATTGTACTGCTTTTGCCCCGCTCGCGCACCTTCTATTATTCACCGAACGAGCGATTTCAATTGATTCTAAGGATGTTTCCTTGCGCTATTATTCTCCGCCATGGTCTTCCGCCGTTTCTCTTGTGCTTTGGCCGCCCCCCCCCGACAGACAGTTTGTCAAAAGCGTATCGTTTGCATAGCGAACATACCCCGAATGTAGTTGCAGGTTCCTTCCGGCTTTTCTTTTGTCCGAACCGTGTGCCTCCCTAAGGACGCATACTTGGAGCGAGCTGATGATGCTGGACGCCCCCCCCGAGCGCTTTGACGGTGATGCGCTATCCCCGAGGGCACACACAAATAAATCCCGACCAATTACTCGCCCAGTCAAGCCCCGAAAATCGGTCAACTAGGGCTCGATGCCTAGAGCAGGAGCGGGCGGGGGATGGATGATGTAAAAAGGAGATGGGGAAGAAGATTTTCGATTTCCTATTTCGTAATTCTTGATTCGTTCTCTCGCATTGGTCTCCCTCCCCAAATAAGTAGGCAACTACGGGATCTCCGGGAAGAAAATTGATACTTTCGCCCGTCCACAGACGATACCGCCTTCGGAGTTTTTCTTTCCGGGAACAACCCCCGGTCCCGGAAGGACACACAGATCGATGGAAAATTAATTATCAGACGAAAAGCGTTGTTGCTTATTCGCTTTTTCGCAGTTCGCTACGTAGGGGCACCTGTTTTGCTTTTCCCCGGAACGTCTCCTTGAGGAATAAGGAAGAAGGTGGTGTGGTCCTTCCCAATCGATTCCTCAGGCTTTTTTTTTTGTTCGGAAGGACGTTAAGGAAAAAGAATAAGGACACTTCTGGGTTATGCAAGCCAAACCATTCACGTGGACCGGACACAGTACTGCCAGGAAAGAATCGAGACCGAGACACCGAAATTATTTTGGGCCTCATTTTCTTTCTCATTTGTCTTCGGTTTGCTAGCCTGTTTTTATAAGCAACAACAAATCGCTGGGAAAGCACGTACCGCACAGCACGGAAAAGCAATAATAATGACGACATTTAAGCCAAAGTCTTTTTCGCATCACCTTTGAGCGCTTCTTCTCGACAGTCGTCTTCGTCTGGGGGTTGCAAAAACCACGAGGATTTAAGAAGGTTTTACCACCCACTCTCTCTCTCCCCTTATTTCTTCCAATTTTGATGTGTTTCGGTAGCAAATTAAAGTTCGGAAAACGGACGTCAAGTTGCTTCTTTTTCTGTTTTGTTTGGAAGCGATTATTGATTTCTGGTTCGATTTTTATGGTTCATTTGGTTCCATTTCCGTTTGGAAGCTTATCGAAAGAATACAAATAAGCTAGTAATAGGACAGTTTTGTAATGCAAGTTGCATAATTTTAAGGGGGGGCTGTAAAACAAATTCTACGCATTCCTTCCCAACGTACAAATAAGGATTTAGTACAATTTTATCATAAAAATTGAATTCTTTTAAAAGTGATTATAGAGCGAACTGTGTCACCATTTTCAAAATTTCCCCTGGAAAACGCCTTCATTTTTACTAACTACAGCACAAATCCAAGTTATTCAATTTCTCGTCAAAAATGAGCCATTCAATATCAGTTTTTTTTTTTTCAAAATAGCACAAGAACAAGCACTATAACCACTTTGCGGTCTTGGTATACTGTAATGACCCTCCAGACCATACATGGTCGGCAATTCCATTATCCAAGCCTGATTATCTCATCAACGTCATAATACTATCTCAACAGTATGGCCTTCTCTGTGCATGTGAAAGGTCTAACTAGCCTATAATGTTGGGTTGTCCAGTTCTATTCTCATGACATGTCCAACCCACTGGAGCCTGCCGAGTCTAATTCGCTGAAC
This sequence comes from Anopheles maculatus, assembly GCA_002091835.1. Lineage (NCBI taxonomy): Eukaryota > Metazoa > Arthropoda > Insecta > Diptera > Culicidae > Anopheles > Anopheles maculatus. The sequence goes on along the minus strand of KZ061596.1, from coordinate 355,563 downwards.
TATGCTGAGGTCACCGTACAGCTCGCAGAGCTCGACGTTGTAGCAACTTCTCGATTGTCCATTTGGGCACTTGCGTAACCAAAAATCCTTCTGAGCATCGTCCTCTCAAACACGACCACCATAATTTTGGACAAAGCAGATGTCTCAGAGGTGTATGTGAGTACTAAATAATAAATTGGCACTTTTTCTTTTGAAGTATCCTGAGACTGTAGTATGATCAGTTGGTAGCCAGTATCCTTGCACTTATTTCAACATCTATGCTGTTATCGATGCCAACTTTGAACCCCAAATAGGTGTAATTTTGGACGACTTCAGAGGTGAGATGACCTATCTTGCACATCATTCCTGCGTAAATCAGTATTTTTTAGCTGGGTCCAACATTTAAGTTTTTGCCTCGGTAATCTCTATCCCGAATCCTTTGGCAAGCTTCAGTCACGGAGGATAGCCTCAAACCAATGATGTTTGCGTCATCTGCGGATGCCAGGATCAGACATATAGAAGATTTCAAAATCAAGTCCTCACAGTCTCTACCTCTAAGACTCTGATGGAAACTCTTCCTAAGAACTAGCAGTAGAACTCGCTTTAGCGCCAGATTGAAGAGAAGACAAGCAAGCCCGTCTTCCTGACGTAGACTCTTGGTGGTAACAAAGAAATATGAGAGTTTTCCATCCCCTTTGACCTGACATATGATATTGGTCATTGTAACTCTAACAAACATGGTAGACTTGCCCGGGATCCGTATTTATAAGTGGAAAGTGGTTGATTTTTCGGGTTTGGAATCATCTCCGATAGTTTCCAACTATCTCTTGTACCAATGGGATAAGTTGATCCTGTTACCTTAGCTGCTTTACCATATTTTGAACGTTTTGTACTGCAAGAAGCATAATTTAAGGAGTTTTCTAAACGAAATAGTATTAAGTACATCCTTTCCCCATAATGCGATCATGCATCTTGAAAAAACGCCTAACTTTATACTATCTGTATTGCAAACTCCTCTTGCTAAATTACTTTCTCTCCTTAAAGAAACCAATCGAAGTTGGAAAAATGATTCCAATAGCAGCAAGAATGAACCTTTTCTCCCCTTCTTTGAATGCCTCCCCAATTGGTGATGATGTCGGAAGGGCTTTCGCTTATTTTTATCGGGTTTTATTGCAGTTCCCGCTGCTAAACCCGTAAACGCACCAAAAATCTTTCCACAAAGACCCAGAATGTGTCCCGGCATAAACATTCAGCCCCCCTTAGTAGTGGCACCGCACACGGGTTGGATCGGTTCCAAACCCGACCGGACGCATCTGTACACGCTGCGACAAAGCAGCAGTTTGGCCCGTCTTCATCGTCGTCGTCGCCCGCAGCCGTACTATTTAATTATTTGTTTAATGTTTATTTTATACGATCAAACCAACAACAACACCGGGCACACACCGAAACTGGCACCACCAGATGTGTGCCATAATAATTTCACTTTACCCATTTGGCTTCCCTCTCGGGTGCGCGGGTCACGTACACGGTTAGTACACGTACAAGGGAGAGAGCGAGAACGCCAAGAGAGTTCGGTCCGGATGTCGCGGTTGGTGTAAAATGAGAAATTTGTTCCATTTAACTGCCACCAAGTCGCAAGAAACCGTTTGTACTCCCTAATTAAAGGCGAACACTTTTCACCCTCCCCCCGAGAGAGAGAGAGTGTGAAAAACAATGAGGAAAAGTGTGAGTGTGCGTGATTAAAAATACATCTTCGCACCTAAAACAAATGGTTCGTACGCACATTATTAGCGTATTACGCACGTTAAACGAAAGTTGATGCGTTTTTCTGTTTTGTTTTGTGGGCTTTGCTTTGTTTGACATGTGTAACACATTCTAGCTATTGAAAACGAATCCATGAAAAACCTTTTTTCACGTTAGAAAAACTCATCTCGACAACTTCTTGCTGTTCGCTCCTGCCGTGCACAGGAAAACTACGTACGGGGGCGTTGGGAAATTCATTTTAGCTCCTCCAAAAGCTCACCACCTTCACACCGACGCACGAAACGCAATAGGAGAAAGTAATAAAAATTGAACAAAATAACCCCTTAAAATGGTTACACACACCTTTTTTCGGTGAAGTTTGCTAGCTCTGTTGGGTACACGGCACCCCTAGCATAAACCATCCACCGTTATCGATCGATTTTTTGGCTCCACCGTACTCTTCTCCTCTTCTCTATCGTCCCACACAGCCCATCATCATCACCATAAAAGCGTGAAGTGGAAACGTCATAAAGTCAGTTACAAATGTGTTTCGGCATTTTTTTCTCCTCGGGACAGGTTTGCTGACAATGGGCGGGGTGTTAAAGGTTCAGGTAAGAAGTCCTGGAGCTCGATCTCTCTCTCACGCCAGCTCCATTAGGGCTAGAAAAAGGCGAAACCCTTTCCACAGGTTCACATACAGGTGTGTGCACACACACACACACATTTGACTGGGATGTTCTAGCTGTTTTTCCCATCTTTCGCAAAACCCGACCGACGCGTTTCGGTTGTCGTAAAATTGAAAAATAATGCCAAATATTCACCCTTAAAAGGTGCTGAAATAAACCCTTCTTCGAGCCAGTCGTGGAACGTGGAGCACGAGTACGTACGACAGGATTAGGCCAAATTTGTACGAGAGAGCGTCGTGAAAGTACCAACAAAAAAACAGGAGGTGTAAACTTTCATGTAACTGCAGTGTGTTTGTTACACCTTTTTTTCTGGCCGGCTCTAACAGTAGCCTGGAGGGACTTTGTGGAGTTCGTGCGAAGTCGAAGTCACTTTTGGCCGGCAAACAAGGTAACGGTGCCAGGTAGTACCGGGGATCATACTGGCTGGCAACACTGTCAACTGGCTTTGTAACTTTGCGAGAAGGAGAAAAAAAAGCCGATGAACGACATGTAGTAGTAGGCTTTGCGAGTCGTTCAAGAACCGAACATGGGTTTATAACCGTACAGAGCTACTGTCGCTTTACAGGATGTCCCTACATACACACACATATGTGAGGATGTGTAAGACCTAGACAGGAACAGACAGACAGACGGAACAGTAGCTCCACTACCAAAAGAATGGGGGATGGTTCGTACCCAATTTTCGCCCAGACATCATGCTCCACCAAACGGATGGTGATGTCGCCATCATCCATTGGCTTTCTTGTCTGTGTGTGTGTGTGGCTCCTTGCGGGAAGAAGAAACCCCGGGACAGAAGCCTAGGTAGGTGGTAGTGTTGAAAAGAAGCAAATGTGACTCTTGAACAGACACACGACGCTCGCACACGTGTACGTCTATTAAGAGGTGTGTACGTCGAACACAGGCGGGGGAAAAATGCATACACCCAGCAGAGGTGGAAAATGCAACGACGTGTGAAGAGCGCATACAAGTGCATAACCCCCTGCACTGCCTTCCTCTTTGCTTCCCTCACATATGTGTGTGCGTTTTGTCCGCCTTTGCTAGAGCCTGATCCTTTCAACATTTTATGTTCAATGTACTTACTTTTTTTCCGGTGGACGGTCGGTTTTTTTGTTGTTCTGAACTAAGAGAGAGAGAGAGACGGGGCACCATTTTCAAGTCCCATTTTTGTACTCTTCTTCTCCTGGTTATTTTTTTGTTGGATGCATTTTAGAATCCTTATACACACGGTAAGAAGAGGGTAAAAAAAATCACAGGAAACGTAAAACTGCAGTTGTTGGATGCACCATGTCTGTCGCCATCGAAGAGAGACAACGTGAGAGCGCGAGAACAAGTCTCGTCCGACATACGACGGTATGTATGCAACCGTGTTAAGTGCAAATGCATTTACACTCGCCTGAGCGTGCAAAAATGCTGCTGCAATTTACATTGTAAAGGATTTAACCCGTAAACTGCTAACTTTTTTAAGCACAAGCACATATAAAACACACCCACACAGACCGGACGACTTTGGTTATTTCATTACCTGGCGTAAAGAAAAAACAGGGTTCAGCTTTTCGTACTTTCCATTCGCCCAAAACATGCTTAACCTAACGTGAGCGTGTGTGGCAACCGAATGCTTTTAGCATAAGTTTGGGAATCTTTTTTTATTTTGGAAACTTTTACTTCAACTTCACTTCCGCGTAGAAAAAAGAATTTCTTCCGGTGTGGTGGTGTCCCTGTTTGCCTTTGAGAGACGGGTAGAGTGACAGATAAGTAGACTTATAAATAGACACGAGAGTTGTTTTTTTGCTGTCCACCAAGAATAACTCTTAAAGGGTTTAGGGATGTACATCCCGGATTATTTGCAGGAATTGAATCATATTATTAAATGAGAAGAAATAATGAATATGGGCTATGCGTTTCTAGGATTTGAAGGTGTTTAAAAATTACATACTTAGAGCTTTGACAGCTGTCAACTTAATTAGCTCAAAACATAGTTGATATCTGCCTCTAGAATATAAATTAAAAACGTGTCTTTTTAAAACCTTCATTTTTTGCAAGAAGCCCTTAAGAAAGAATAGATTTCTATCCAACAATCGTGATGACAGTTCTATCTATCACCTAGATCTAGATCCAGAGGTCAAAAATCTCTTTAAAATTAAACAAGAACAACCTAGATCTTGATATATTTCCAACCAAGCTTTTGTTCTGGAGGGACCAGTTAGAAATAGTGTATTACGAGCTGTTGGGACCACCTAAACACTGGCTCCAGGGGTCTCTCTCTACACGATGTGCTCTCCAACGTCCGTTGCAACCGCTTTACAATCTGGACCTGCTTCCTGCGGCTGGATCACTATCAGTTTTAACCTAAAACGGCTTTATGCTCTGTGTCGTCCTGTAACATTCTCTTGACATGACTAACACACCGGATCCTGGTACGTCATACGTCTAGTACGTCGCTACAGAATAATGAAGGCACTGAGTTTTCACACATCAGAAGTTAAGACAATCCTTCTGAGCAAGAAGATATCCACTGCTTTGAATAGTGTCCGTATCTCAGAGGCCTATGAGAGTACTGAGCAGATTTCTTCTTCTTGTGCAGAGTAGTCTCCCAATGTTGCAGTATCACTGTTTTGATCAGTACTCTTGCACCTATCTCAAAATCTATGCTGTCATACCAAGATCTCAGCAGGTCCTCCGGGTTTGACACTATAGTTTAGTGTTTGCCTGGTTAATCTACAACTTCAGTCTATTCTCCACCGCTTTTTCCTTCATTTTCTGGACTGCTGCTACATTCGATAACCTCAAACCAATGATGTCGTCAGCATAGGCAAGGATCTTGTGAGAATTTAAAACAGTCTAACCTCAGAGTCTCGGGTGGCGCTCAATCGTTTCAGATTTAATAGGATCGCCACTATTACTTATATTTTCTTCTTCGATCGATGACGCACAACAGGCATCGCTATGAAGAAGTCAAAGTTTGGATTAATAGTGTTAGGATTAATCTCAAAGATACTCGTATTAATATAGCTACATCTTCGTGTCAGGAATGTACCAAAATACGAAAAGCTGTTTTGAAAAATTAATAATGACCAACGGCAAACAATTTAATGAATCAAAATCCCACACTAAATGTCGAACCTAAAAGGGGTACGCGACATGGATAGATTGCCCGCGCACTAGAAATGGAAGGTGTAAATCGCGCCGGTGGCCACTCCAAATATGGAGCGTACCATCATCATCACCACCCTAAAGGCGTCGCGTGTTCTTCACTGTTCGTCTCGTTCTCTCTCTCTCTCTCTCTGCGTGTAGGCGTTACATGGGGCAAACAACTCTAAGCCTCCTACCGTATGTGCCTCTATTCAGCTTTCTTCTACACATATCTTGATCTAGCCTCTCTCCCATGGGTGTGTATCCGTGTCTCGCTGAATGGTGTCCAAAGCACGCAAAAGATGGGCCCCTCTAGGTGACAAGAATACGGTAATTGAAACAAGCAGCCTTTGAACGGTCTTCCCCGTCGGGTCGGTATGGCCCTGGAAATCAGCTCATCTAGCACACACTCACATGCGTTCGCATCACATCAGCGAGGTCGTTCCTTATTTGTTATTCATCCTCCGAGATGCAGAAGCTTGCTAATATAGGCAGCCAGGCAACAGTGGAAGTGTTGTGTTGCACACTTTTATTTCCTTCTTGTTCGTTCTTGTTGGGGCTTTTGTTGTGTGTGTGTGTGTGTTTTTTTTGTCACCCATCTCTAACCGGGAACCCTTCCATACAGACATCAATCATTCCGATCGGATGGCGGGTTGGCATCAACAACAACCACCGCCACGCACGCACGTGTGAAAGAAAATTGGTTGACAAACGTAACTCTCTCTCTCGCCGTGCGTCTGTGTGTGTGTATGTGCGAAAGGTTTTCCATCATGTGTGAGTTTTTTCTTCTCTCGCACTCTCTTCTCTACCTTCTTCCTTGGTCACCAACATCCCATCTTTGGCATCAATTCCGCAACTAGCGCTGGGAGCGTGGACCTTTCGTGGTTGTCAGGTGTGGAATCGAACACCGTTTTCTCAGCTGTCAGTAGCTGGCGTGAACGGCAGCAAATGATGGCCCGTCACCGTACACATACAATTTGACAGACAGCACTGACTGCCGGGGTTGTCACCTTTTTTTTCTCGCTCCGCCCCGCGAGGCACCCTCCTTCCTTTTTTTCCTGCACCAATGAAAAGGGCCATGCGTCTCCATCTGTGGGTACATGCAATATGGGGTGGAAAATGAATTCGTTCACTGGTTCAGTGGATGGTGGATGGATCATTTTTGGAGCGAAACGACGACGACGACGACGACGACTATTAGCCGTGGCTGGCAGACGCACACACACACACGGCATTTTATCGGCCATTTTTTCCCGCCACTAGCACTTCTCTGCCTCAGCTAAGCTCTCGCGCGGCCAATCAAGACTCTGACAGGCAAGTGTGACACTTTTCCCGAGCATCGTTGTAGATCACGATAGGGCAAAAGCGTAACTGGGCAAACCAGACGCGCGCGCTCGCGCTCGCTTCCGTGTCGACGCCACGCTAAAGGTCATAGAGACATATTATTAGTATTTTCTTTCCGCGAAAACCAAACCGATGAGCTCCTCTACGGCGTTGACGGTGGCTCTCTCTCTCTCTCTCTCTATCCCCTTGGAGGACACACTTTTCGGAAGCAATAGGAAAGATTTCATTATGCGAGCGCATAAATCAAAACGGCTTCGCACGAAATGGCTGTGGGATAAGATGAGCTAACTTTTTAACTCTCGTGGGACGCACTTTTGCGGAGCTTTTTTTCGTACGGTGGAGAAGGAGGAAGTGGGCAAAAAGGAGAAAGAAGAGGTGGAATTAAAGGTCCTCCAAAAAAAAAAAACATAACAGGAAAACCCCAGGGCTTCATCGATCCGGGTGGTTGGTGTGTGTTACGCACATTTCCGTTTCCCACAGTTGACGCTAACGATGTAATATTGTGATGCGGATTGCATACTTTTAGGCGCAAACAATTTGAAAGTGCCTGTTTTCTTTTTTCAGGAATCCTTTTCACGATTCTGGATGCTTTAAGGGGTGGAAACTAGGGCGCAAGTACACTAATGGCAAAATTTGCGTGCTTTGGCAGCAATTTCTTACAAAATCACGCGAATGAAAAATGTCACCAATCATCGGCTCCATCCGCGAGAACCATTATAAAACCATTCCTTCACACGGAGCAGTTTCCCGGGGCGGCGAGAAAGAAAATGTAAGAGTAATAAAATATAATGTATTCCCAGGTCTTCTGTTGCACGAGGATGCTTTTCACTTTTCGAGGGATTTTCTATTGGGCTTTGAAGGAAAAAAAGGGCTCCTTCAATCGCTCCCATTAACCACAACAAGGAGAGAGTGCGAAAACTGCGTGAACAAACTGCCAGAATACGATTTGTTCTTATCGCAACTTGGTTAGAAGATAATACGTAAAGGTGAGTGTGTCTTATGGTGTGTTCTGGCGGGGTGTGAATAGTAAAATGGTTGCGCGCCCAGAGCAGCAAAATCCTTCCACAGCGTGAACTTTCGCCTTCGAAAAACAGCACGCGCTCGCATGCTTTTGTGTTGGGTCGGTTTAAGTTTGTTTTGCTTGCTGTTTTGTTTGGCAGCTACGGAAAAACGTTACAAATCGCTTACACGATTGTAGGATTGCGTGCCGGGAAAGCAAAATCTACACTCGGATGGAGTCTGAGCTTCTAGGCAGCAAGAAGAACAACATTCTACCCTTAATCACATTCGCCTTCGGAAAATTCGCGACGATGACGATGACGGTGAAAGAAGGAAATAAAGAACAAGGGAAAGAAAGTTTGTGTGGCAAAATAAAATAAATTTGTGTGCCCGCGTGAACCCAACAACAAATCTAACGCCGTCGTCGTCGTCGAAGCGCTGTCAAACTTTTCTTCCCGATTTGGCGCAAAAGTGAAACTTTGTTTTTGTCGCTCCCAGCTCGAGTTCGGTTGTTCCGATTTGTGTTTTCCCTTTTCTTCTCCTGCTTTTGCTTTTTTTGCTAGATAAAAGTGGGATTTTTCTTTTCCAAAAAAGCAGGGGGCTTGATCGTGTTCTTTTCCACGTTCTGGTGAAGAAATAAATCTCTTTCCCGGTTCTTTTTCTTGCCGTGGGTTTTCCCGGATCCCGCATAAAAATGCGCTCGGTATGCATATTTTGCCACCGCCACCACAAGCTCCAAAAAAACACCGGAAGGAAATCGGGATTTCCGATTTACGCACGCACAAACCTATACTCACGCCCCCAAATGGGTGGAAAATTGAGGAAAATCATGGAATCGGGACGAACGCAAAAAACCTCATTTCATCTTATCAGACTCTCATCTCCGCAGCAGGGAGGACATTCATCCACACATAAGGGATTGTAATATATGTGTTGTTGTTTGCAGTTCTGTATCGTTTGTCAGCAGGGGACAGCAGAAGGGACGATATGTGTCAACTAACCGGTCCAACCAAAAAAAAAAGTCCAGCCAAAAATCCTAAACGAAAGTGCCTGTTTTCTTTTTTCAGGAATCCTTTTCACGATTCTGGATGCTTTAAGGGGTGGAAACTAGGGCGCAAGTACACTAATGGCAAAATTTGCGTGCTTTGGCAGCAATTTCTTACAAAATCACGCGAATGAAAAATGTCACCAATCATCGGCTCCATCCGCGAGAACCATTATAAAACCATTCCTTCACACGGAGCAGTTTCCCGGGGCGGCGAGAAAGAAAATGTAAGAGTAATAAAATATAATGTATTCCCAGGTCTTCTGTTGCACGAGGATGCTTTTCACTTTTCGAGGGATTTTCTATTGGGCTTTGAAGGAAAAAAAGGGCTCCTTCAATCGCTCCCATTAACCACAACAAGGAGAGAGTGCGAAAACTGCGTGAACAAACTGCCAGAATACGATTTGTTCTTATCGCAACTTGGTTAGAAGATAATACGTAAAGGTGAGTGTGTCTTATGGTGTGTTCTGGCGGGGTGTGAATAGTAAAATGGTTGCGCGCCCAGAGCAGCAAAATCCTTCCACAGCGTGAACTTTCGCCTTCGAAAAACAGCACGCGCTCGCATGCTTTTGTGTTGGGTCGGTTTAAGTTTGTTTTGCTTGCTGTTTTGTTTGGCAGCTACGGAAAAACGTTACAAATCGCTTACACGATTGTAGGATTGCGTGCCGGGAAAGCAAAATCTACACTCGGATGGAGTCTGAGCTTCTAGGCAGCAAGAAGAACAACATTCTACCCTTAATCACATTCGCCTTCGGAAAATTCGCGACGATGACGATGACGGTGAAAGAAGGAAATAAAGAACAAGGGAAAGAAAGTTTGTGTGGCAAAATAAAATAAATTTGTGTGCCCGCGTGAACCCAACAACAAATCTAACGCCGTCGTCGTCGTCGAAGCGCTGTCAAACTTTTCTTCCCGATTTGGCGCAAAAGTGAAACTTTGTTTTTGTCGCTCCCAGCTCGAGTTCGGTTGTTCCGATTTGTGTTTTCCCTTTTCTTCTCCTGCTTTTGCTTTTTTTGCTAGATAAAAGTGGGATTTTTCTTTTCCAAAAAAGCAGGGGGCTTGATCGTGTTCTTTTCCACGTTCTGGTGAAGAAATAAATCTCTTTCCCGGTTCTTTTTCTTGCCGTGGGTTTTCCCGGATCCCGCATAAAAATGCGCTCGGTATGCATATTTTGCCACCGCCACCACAAGCTCCAAAAAAACACCGGAAGGAAATCGGGATTTCCGATTTACGCACGCACACACCGGCCGACGCACACGCCTCCCAAATGGGTGGAAAATTGAAGAAAATCGTGGAATCGGGACTAACGCAAAAAACCTCATTTCATCTTATCAGACTCTCATCTCCGCAGCAGGGAGGACATTCATCCACACATAAGGGATTGTAATATATGTGTTGTTGTTTGCAGTTCTGTATCGTTTGTCAGCAGGGGACAGCAGAAGGGACGATATGTGTCAACTAACCGGTCCAACCAAAAAAAAAGGTCCAGCCAAAAATCCTAAACTGATCAAACAAAAGATTGATTATGTGAGGAACACCCAAATCAAGCTATCGAGGGAGGCACCACAACACCGGACGACTTCAACAACTGAGGAATTCAATTTCCCGGTACTGTAAACAAACGATATTTGCGAGTAAAAGGTCTGACGGTGATCGGGTTTGATCGGAACACTTTAAGTGTCGATAGGGAATGGCTTAAAAATGGAACTTTTTGATTGAAAGTTTTGCCCTGTTCTAAGCTGCTGTTTAAATTGAATTGTTAGAATAAAGCTGACCATTTATTTTTTTTATTTTTACTAACAATTTTACTAACAACTTTGTTTTCAGGTATCCCGAAATTTGTAGGACGTTTTTCCATTATTAGAACGCTTTTTCAATTAGTTTTCCATTTATCCTAAGGTGATTTATAAGTGTCTCTGGTACTTTTCATTTCTTACCAAAGTTTTTAAAGGTTTTTTAGTTAATTTAATTGTTTAATCTGTTAAATCTGGCACTACTGTCATTTTAAAAGGTCATCATTAAGCTTTTCTTTCCCACTAGTTGTCAAAGGAATGAGAATTATTGGGGTGTTGGGATTTTGTTTGCTATATGAACTGAACCCAATAGACATTAAACGTCATTTAGCACTTTGTACACAACTTTTCCAATGGCAAAACCAGTAAGGATTTTAAAGGATCAACTGGCGATGAAAAGTGGTTCCTTTACGATAATCCATCACGTCGCAAATCAATCGAAATCGAAAGCTAAGCTGAATATTAACGATGGGAAGATATTGCGTGTGGGGCGGCCCGGTGGTGTATACGATAGCGGCGCCGGTCTTCACACGGCAGGACCGGGGTTCGAATCCCGGCGGACCGCCTCCCCGTACGTAGGACTGACTATCCAGCTACGGGTAAAATTTAGTCACAGAAAACTAGCAATAGCTAGCAGGCCAAGACCTCACGAGGTTGTAGTGCCAAGGAAAAAAAAAGAAAAAAAAAAGATATTGCGTGTTTGGTGGGATCAGTTTGGTGTTGTGTATTATGAACTGTTACAGTCAAACGAAACGATAACAGGTTAGAGGAGGTATACCGACGACAATTGGTGCTTTTAGGGCGAAAATTGGAAGAAACATTACCACAAAAAGCAGATAGTCATGACGAAGTCATCACGAAGTATTCAAAAACTGAATCCAAGAATGGATAACGATCAAAGCATTAGCCATTTGCCGTGAAGGGAGCCGTAAATTGTCAAATAGGTAAGGAAAAAGCAGCAATTAGCGATTTAAAGTACTTCGAACACTGCAGCGGAAACATTTTTCCCAAATTAATCTCCAATTTACCTAAACTAAACCGCAAGATCTTATGTAAAGTCCTTCAAAAAAATATTTTGAAGAGCAAAGATGAAATTGGATTAATAAAATTTGAAAACAAAACTCAGTAAACCTTGGGAATGATATAAAAATATTTGAACATCTTCGAATAACCTCAGGATGCATCCAGAAATATATGAGAAACCTTAAAAACCTAGAGACGAAGTTAAAAATATCTAAGAAAACGTTAAAGAAAACCCTCTTGATGTCTTCCTGTACTTCCAATCCAAGCTTAAAGAAATTTATTGAATAAATTCCTGATTCAGATCCCAGAACACAGTGCCCCCTCTTCTTGCTGCTCTTATTGATTTCCCCCACTTTTGCGCCCCATTTAAAGGCCCCATTTGGCACTAAATATTAATAAACGGATGTCGAACGTTTTGTTCCGCCTGTCAAACGACACCACAAATGGACGCCGCCGACCGATAACGATAACGCAACGGCACGCGCGTGCTTGTAACCGTGGGGTTTTGCTATTCAATGATCGACGACAGACGCAAGATTTATGGAAAAATGTCTCCAACGCGATACACTACACTCCCCCCGCCCCACATCCCGCACTCTCCTTGTCATTCCTAATAAAATAGGAAAATAGGAAAAACCTTCATCAAACACACGCATAGCACAAGCAAACCCGGATGATTAATCATATACACTGTCATTTGCCTTCCTAAAACACGTGTAGCGCGCACACACACATACACACTGCAGGCAGAAAAGGAAAATGTCTCATTTTTCAAAACACAACCGAAAAAAGCGCACACAACTTTGCATATTACTTCTTTCAATCACGGGTTGTGTATATCCTAGCGTCACCTTCATGTGACCCAACCGAAGTTCTCCGTTTAACAAATCGCGTCCTTCATCAGTCGGGTTTCTACGGGGTTGGCAGCAGCAGCCGGCTTTTGCTGAAACATCGATTAAATGTCAACCGAAAAACGCTTTCCCAGTACCACAAACACACACAGCGAGAGCAAGAGGAGAGTGACAACTAAAGCACACACACGCGCCACACCAATGGAAAGGAAAAACCTGAAGCCTAAAATAGCGTAACAACAGGATTCAATTTTTCCGGCAACGGGAAAACTCACTGCCGGGAAAATTTGCTAAAAAGTTAGGGAAAACCCGGGTGGGAACGGGAGAGTGTTTTCCGATGAAAGTTTTCAATCGTCCTCGTTTTCGGATGAATGATTTGCCGGAGATAGTGAAGGAGAGGGACAGGAGCGCAAGCCAGGAACACAATTAGTGTCTGACGGATGTGAAAAAAGGTTTCCACCTTTCCTCTCTTCATCCTACTCTCCCCTCCCAAGTACTATACTTTATCGATTTGGGCAAAAAATGTGCTACCAGAAACGACGAACGAAATAAAACGCCGAAAATGAGGCCACGCAAGAGCGAAATAAAACACACACACAGACAAAAAACCGGAACAACCGGACTTCCGACCATCCTACTGTCGAAAGGAGCAGGGAAGAGGACAAGCAGGGATCGAGAAAGGTAAAGGAAGATGAGATTGTTTATGGAAGTGCCATCAATAATTCATGGCCAATGCCAAACGACGACGATGAGAGACAGGGATGTTCTCTCCAACACACTCTGCCTGCTGCTAGCCCAGCGCGTTTCCTTGACGTGTTGTCCTTTTTTTTGACAGGTGTCATACAGTCCGAAACGAAAGCGTCCGTTTTTCCTTTATCGCGGGTATCAAAAACGCACGACCTTTTTTCGTTTTGTGTTTTGGAAGGAGAACGTGGGCTCCGGGCTTATTTTTACAACGAAAACTTCCAAAAGCCGGCCTCGGTCAAGCCAAGCTGTCAGGGGCTAGGGTCGCGGGTTCCTTCCTTCCGGGTATTTTTCCGGATTCTGTTCCGGGGAGGGTGGATGATGGGGAAATGGGCAACCCAAACACCTAACAAACAGGAAGAAAAAGAAGCTTGAGTGGAAAATATGTTAAAAAACCCCAAACCCCAAAACACTTTACTTTAAAAAGGTGAGAAGAAGTTTGCTTGGTCAGACGATCAGAATAATTTTTCTGCAGGGAAGGTAGGCAGGCAAGCAAAGTATTTTAAGTAGTTTAAACGGGTCTCCAAAATAGAGGTTTTCGTTTAAGGGTAATTTGATGCCACTTTTGAAGTTTTGTTTTTCGTTCTTTTAGGTCTGATTTAAAGACAATAAATGCCTCAACTTCAAACACAACTATTAGCCAGATTTTATGAAGAAGAAAATTCAAGACATCATTAGGTCCTTATAAGAAACGTTGTCCAATATGCCCCAGAAGAACGCGGCCAAACAGCTTCAGCTACTCTGCTTACGTAAATCTTATTGCTTAACTTGATGAATTTTCCACATTACGGAACAGATTTTCCTTCACGTATCACCATTATCCTTCCGACATTCAAAACAACAGCAGCAGCAGCACACATAAGAAACAGAGCCAATTTAATAAACCGTAAATCACATCACCGACGACTGCAACCGTCATATACGCACATCCAGTATGTACAACACGCCAGGCTAGGTTAATGCGTTTGCGAGGCTCACTGAATCGCACGCGTATGTATGAACGAGAGTGTGTTATTTCTAGTTCTGCCCAGACCAAACACAAAGTCAACACAAAAGTAACCCCGTGTATACTGTGTGTTTTTTTGTGTTGAAAAATAACCTCACTTTTCTCCCTAGAACCAGCTGCAGCTGCCCTCCCAGTCGTGGTCGAATTATCGTGGCCGGGTGAGGTACTACTACTGGGCATTGTATACTGTTTTCCCCCTTGTCGGTTTTTCCGTGTGCAATTTTTCTCTCTCTTCTGCATCACAAAAACACCCCAGGAATTAGTCCCGCGAAGGGACACGAGTTTTCTTTCAGTTTTGTTACCCGTACCCGACCATGTGTGCATGTGTGTTTTAGTGTGTCTGGAGAGGGTGGGCTTCCGACTTCCAGACGCATATAAGATGGCTTATGCACCACCCGGTCTGCTACCATTGCCATCCCCAACCCTCCGCACACAGTACACCCTTTTTCGTGGGCTTGACGACATGGGGTTTTATTTCAACGAGGGCTTTCGTCCCGAACGAAGCTCGCTCCTGGGGTAGGATTCGCAGGGTCTAATCATAAGAAGTCTTACTGTACGACTCTGCGGGTTCGTTGCTAGAGGTGAAAAAGTATCTTTAGAAGTTTGTTTTGTGAGTATAGGAAATAATATTCCAACAGCATATAGGACTTTGAGGTACAATTGTGCTGCTTGTTCATAATATATAATATATAACAGTGTCCCACCAAAATATTTCTCAACGTAACATTTTAATTTATTGTAGACATTTGTGATTTATATAGAAATCATATGAATTAAGCCAATTTAATGGGTAACAAAAAATTAAAATTAATTTAAATGGGAAACTCGTAGTACATACGCCGAATAAGGTCCCACCAAAACAAGGTCATCACATTATAAGGATGAAGTTTCTTTTTCATCGCTCATATTCAATCATTTTTATAAGGTCCCACCAAAATTACTCATCAGATAATATATGGATACAACAAAGAGAGTATTTAAAACGATATTATTACCAGAAAACTAAAAGACTCCATTCTTACAGCTCACAATCCAGAGTTTTCAACATCCCCACCAAAAAATCAAATTTTCTAGTCGAATTTTAGCACAAAAAAATAAACTTCAAATAGAGATTTCGTAGAAGCTTTCAACGATGTCCCATACACCTAAACCGTACATTTGTCAGCTGAATGATGCCATAGTCCTCCCACCGACCCCCGCGAAGAAGCTCTTGGTGAGCCGAGTGATCTTGCTGTCAGTTGTTCTTAATTGCGGCGATCATCTTTTACGGCTGCTCGTCTTTCTTTCCAAGTAGACCGCTCCCGATGCCTCACCTCGTACGGAAGCTCCCGGAACCCGGTAAAAACTTTTTCAACCGGTGGGAGCTATCGTCCAACGAACAAACCCAAGAAGAACACGCGACATTAAACCACGCAAAAGGGCCACATATTTTCATCCACCTACAGTGGCGTAAGATTGAGTGAGCAAGCGGTGGAAGCGCCCGAGAAATTAAACAAGAAATAAATCATTGAAGAGCTGAGCGTGTCGTGGCCACTGGCGGCCTGGTAACTCTTGAGATGTTAGGGGAGATGTTTTTTTTCTTTTGTCTTCTCTTTATCCATTAAGATCCAAGCGAAGATCTTGGAGCTGCTAAAGCTCACCGAACCAACACAACGATACAGAGCGTCATATCGATAACTTTGTTGCACAATAAAGTCGCCTAAAGGGGAAAGCTAACACGACTCTGCACGTGCATCGCTTCTTTAAGT
Organism: Anopheles maculatus; assembly: GCA_002091835.1. Lineage (NCBI taxonomy): Eukaryota > Metazoa > Arthropoda > Insecta > Diptera > Culicidae > Anopheles > Anopheles maculatus. Next base: position 339,473 of record KZ061596.1, on the reverse strand, counting down.
ATGTTTCCAACGTGTTTTTCTTTCGTTCATTGCTGTGCTGGTCCTCTCTCTCTCTGTCTCTCGTTAGGATCTGACCAAATTCAGCTGATCGTATTCATCAGTGATGGGAAACAAACGAGCTTATGGCTTGTTTTGCTGTGTTATTTTGTTCCATTCGCTTTCGGTGTGTTAAGTTCCCATAAATTCCAGCTCGTCAGTCCCAAAAACGAAGGACTCCACACACCAAAAAAAAAAGCCAGCCCCGAAAATCCACTCTCATACACACACGGGACGAGCGCAAGCAATCGTTCTAATTTTCCTGTTCTCACACGCACACACGTTTGGAGCACCCAACGCCAGCCATCCATCCGTCCATACCAAAGCGGAGTTTTTATGTTGCGAGCCTCTCCGGTCAGAAGACGGAGCACGCCACACAACATAGCACCACTTAATTTATGTCTGTGTTACACCCGAAGCCTTCCTCCTGTCCGAGGCGTCAGTGTGGATCACCAAAGCCCGAAATCTCCTCCCCCCCCCCTCCAGAGCGCTTCTCCATTCCGGCCCACGAAAGCACATAAGCCTGAAACCCTTTTCTGTCGAAAACTGACCACAGAGGCACCCAGAACTGCACCAGACTTCTCCCTACGCCTGCCGGTGTCGATCGATTTGTGAGGCCTCGTCGTTTCGTCGTTCATCGCTCTATGCCGCAACCGGTTTTTTTCTTCTACATCTCTCTCCCCCTCTCTCTTTTTATGTTGTTCTTGTTGTTTTGCTGCTCCACAAGGAACAACACGCACACACAAAACAGGCAACCCTTTTTCCCCGTTCCTCGTCTTGCTCGTCTTGAGAAGGTATGGAATATTTCCCCTGAACAATCACCAACACGAAGAAGATGGCGATGGAAAACCCCCCTACACTTGGGTGGAGAAAGGTGTGGACCATACCGGACAGAATATACAGAGGCATAGGGGAGGCACCGAGAGGGCAAAGTAACCGGTCCGGCGTAAGTGTTTGCAATGCTTTGTTTCAAGAAGGAAGGAGGTCGATATTTACATGACTCCTCCAACATGTCCGGAGACACTATTGCCGGCCGCAGACAAAGTCTTCGTGATGTCTGATGTCGCGCAGCAGGAAGACCTGAGCGTTAGCATCTTCCCCCCGAAGAAGCGGACGGGTCACTTCTGTTTGCCTTTTTAATACACTGTCCATTAACCTATACAGACAGACGGACGGAGAGTCCGTGCCGGGTGAAGTCAGGGAAGCAAACACGACCTTGTTTTGCTGTGTGCTTCGCGTGTCTGCCTCCAAAAGCCTACCAAAACTGAAAGATAAGTCGTCCCTCGAGCATTGCATTTGCCGCGAATTGAATGTCTACCAATTGTTCCACCAGGCTTCTTAAGCTATAGCACCCTAGTTAGCCGAACCGAGTCAAGATGTGCGGAAAACAATGACAGCGATTAAAAATAGTGACATGACATTAATTGCACCCCGAAACGCGGGGGAAAAGATGATGAGTGGTGTTTGCAAGAAATGGTGGTCCGTTGTGTTTCGTTCAAAGGGGGCTTGAGAGGGTGGCCTAAAGTGGCTAATGAAAATAAAACAAACAAATCATGATTAGCATGACGCGCGCGCGCGCACACCAGCTCAATGGGGGGGGGGGGGGGATACACAGACAGTGAAGTGTCAATCATTGTGCAACAACAAACCCCCATACGTCGGCAGCTCATTATGCAAATACCCACCAACACAAAACTATGTTTACCGATGTCCAGAAAACTCTTTTATTCCAGTCCCGAGCAGTAGTCACTCCCAGACGAGCGATTATCTGTTTTCCAAAATCAACCTAACTGCCCTTTTCTTTTCGCTTAACTACTCTCACCCGGTAAGTGCGTGAGAAAAGCGGGCTCAAAATTAAGATAAATTAGTATGTAAAAACCTTCTTTTTTTGGAGGGGGAAGATCTCATCGTTTGCCTGTTTGTTTATCCCTGGTATCACAAAACAGTCAGGCCAGTTCAAAGATGTCCAGACATTGAGGACTCTCCGGCTGTAACTGTAGCTGCTATTTTAAGGTTTTTCCCAGTCCCCGTTTTTCGAAGGCTTATCACGTCCACTGTGTGTCAAATCAACCGACAAAACAACAACCGAAAGCTGTTGCGGAAAAGCCGACTACAGAGTTGCAGTGCGATTCATTAATTATTCCAACGACGATGGCACAAAACCCCCCGTTTAGGGCCCTCAGGACCACGGGAAAAAGAGACGTGATTCGTCATGTTTTGGGTTGCCATTTTAAGGATGATCTGCAGGTATTCTCTTACAAAGCTGACGGGCAGTGGATGAAACTATTTCCTTAAGCAAGCGACTCCCGGGAAAATGGAACAAAGCTGTCAGTTGCTGTCAGCCTGCAACGAACAAAGGGAAATGCACTTTTCCCCGTTGGCATGCTACTTACTTACTCCCCCAGTGTGACTGCAACGCTGGAAAATTGAACCGGAAAACGAAATGACAATACAATATGTAAATGCGAACCCCCACACAGACGATGATGAGGGTGACACGTCTTCTCCAGCTTCGCCCCAGCTAAGGGTTCTACCAATGGTTTGAAGATGTCCTGGCATCCACCAGGATTGTTGGTTTAGTATCATCCGGAGTCTTGTTGGGGGTTGCTTCTTTTCTTGGGGATTCTCCAGTTGAATCCTTAATGCATACCACCGCAGCACGCAGAAACCCAGACAAAGGCAAGTGCAGAAGCAACAACAAAAAACACGAAAAACACAGATATTGGACATCTCTCTCTCCAAACGGAACGCTGGAAACCGATACACCCCCCGAAGCCAATCATCCGGCAGGTTGTGTATTATTGGAGCTGATAGTTCCAGCAGGCGAGTTCCCGATGCTCTCTCGGTTGGTGGTGTGGTGAAGAATTCCATTTCGGATTCATCGCACGTACGTGTTAAGTTCGCATCGCTACAAGGTTTGTTGTCCACACAACCGGACGATAAATGGTTCTTTAAACAGCCAGCCATAAGAGACACGATTTTAACACGTCAATTTCCTTGTGTGCCGTTGCTTTGAACGGGACAGAGAAAAAAGGGTTCGTCGGTGTTTTTTCTGCGGAAAACAGACGAGGAAGATTAGTGTCCGGACTCTAAAAAGAAAAAAACACAACCTCAAACTCATCCAAAGAACGAACCGTTTATAGCACGAAAATAAAAAGTACAAACATAAACCACCGTTTAAGAGACTGGAGGAGCCCCTTCTACTACCGAAGCTGGTGGCTGGTGGACATGCAATCAATTCATCAGCAGCACCCGTCCATCTAACTGGGAAGACTTGGGGTGCAATAAAAGCGGCACACTCACACAGCAGTGCCACAGAAGAACAACAAAAAACCACAAAATTACTTTTTGTGGGAATTCATCTCGAGTTCTCCCGAACCGAAGCAAGCAAATTGAATTTCTCACCCGAGACAAACAAAAACCCCTGTCTGGAAAAGGACCGAGAGATAGTGAGGTTAAAAAATTAGTGCGCAGACAGCATGAAAATATGGCCACTGCAGCAGCAGCAGCAGCAGCACCAGAGTCACACATTTGTCGCCACGCGTAATGAGGTTCCACCACGTGGAAGTGTGTACTACTACCACGGGCACATGATACTGCTACGAGCCATCTCCCCAAAATCCCAGGAGCAGGTCTTTCCGGTTGTTTTTCGTGTTGTCGGAAAAGCGAAATGCAATATCGAAAATAACTAATTTGAATATTCATCTCCCGAGGACGGAATAGGCAAATAAAATGCTTCCCAACTATGGAATAGGACGAAGGTATGGAAAGACTTCAACGAACGGATGACGATGGGTGTACCCTCGATGGAAACATCTGCAGTAGTTATCGGACGAATTCATTTCCATTTTTCGGTTCTTCATAACACAAGTGAATGAAGCGACGCGAGCTCATCGATACGGTCACCATATGTTGTGGCTGATTTGATTAACTGCAATGGTAGAAAACATTGGGAAAAATATGTCTCGAATTCCTTCTTCTAGGGCTCCATTATTTTTTCTCCGTTCTTGGTGCATCGACTTAATCAAGTAAAGAACACCTTCAGCACGAGCCCTTTCATCTCTTGTATGTCTGCAGAGGAGATCTTCCTGTAAGACGTCCTCTCTGTCTATCAAACGTCTCCTTAAAAGACAGGAACAAACGTGCATTTTCTACTTCAGAATCCTGGATAGAAGCATCCCGGATGACCTGAATATTGGAAAACCAGCAAAACAGCAAGACACAAGAGACTCAAAAGTCAATTTACTTAACCCAGTAAATCCGTGCCCAGGATAGAGAGCGAACCTGCCCAGAACCAAGATAAACCACGTCCAACTTCTTGCCCTCGCTGTGTTTGTGGTGCCAGGAGGATGTGGAACCGAAAGACATATCCTATAAGGATATTTCGCTCCGGCAAAAAAAAACCCCGGCAAGGATTGATTCGATTTTCAACGGCTTACCCGGAGAAAGCAAACTTCCCAACTCCCTCAGGAACAATCCGGGCCGTTTTTTTAATGTCTCGCGCTAGTGTACGTTGAAAGCGCATCAGTGACAAGCCATTTGAATACTGCTGCTTCTGGACCCAACCCACAGGACACCACGGTGAGACATTATTGCCAACCCAGCTCGACAGTCCAGTGTACGTGTATACGTTATCTTGCGACTCAAGCTTGACTGAGTTTTCCGACATCCGTTTCATCCGTCGTCGGTGCATCTCCTTTGCGAAAAATGCTTGGTGACAGTTTACCCCGACGTCGGGTAGTCCTCCGGCAGACTTTATCGTCTTCCAGAGAGTTCTCCCGTATATCTTTCAGGGTTCAAATTCGAGGCTGCGAAATGCGTGTCTACTCGATTTGCATTCCAACGATCCCTGCGCTACCACTGTCTGTCTGTGCTAAGGGTTTCGCGGAACGCGCGTTTTTCGTTGTTGTTCTGTTGGAAAATATTGCCAGACTCTCCCCCGGCCCAGAACACCAGACAACGGCGGCATCATCAAGGGAACACACTACCAGCGCACAGAAAACAGAACAAACCAAACACACAGACACCAACCGAAAAAAAAAACGACTGAGGGGAGGATAACTTTAGCCATGTAAATTACCAGCACCCGACCATTGCCGTTTTTTTCCAGAGGGGTTTTTCTTTGCTGGGTTTTTGCACTGCAGATGCACCACATACTGCAGAGCGCGCATACTAAGCGATTGCAACTGCATGCAAAAAGAGAAGCCCGATTTAGAAGTGGGGCTCTGTCTCATCAAGCACACGTTGGCCGTTGCTACTACTGCTGGCTGGTGTTTGATTTTCCTCTGGTGGAAAACAACATTCATTTCCTTCTCTTTTTCTCGCTCCCAACAATGTACTCAAACTCTCTCTCTCTCTCTCGTTTCCACGCTTACTCGAAACAGGAAGGTATTGCGCGCTGTTGTGTTGTGCCGGCTTTGGCTATGATTTGCTTTTGCGATTTCTCACCTTTTTCGCTCATTCACAGACGCGCTCTCTCGCTCACTCTCACCGCTTTGCTTTGGGAAAACTTCACTGCAAAATCCAAACTGCAAGAGCAAACGGTTTGAAGCCAAGTAGCCGCAGGCGGCGGAAAACTCGCTCATCGTTTTTCCACTTTGCTATCCCGTCCTCCCACCAGCACCACCACCACCCACCAAAGTCCCAAGCACACACACACACACACATGGGTGTGCGCGGAAAAACACCCTTCCCCGGTACATACCACCCCACCCAACCCAACACACGAATATATGCATCCAGAGGCACGCGCACGCATGGATGCACCATTTAGGTTATGTCGGTAGGAGCGCGCGCGCCCAGGTTGCAGTTGTGTGTGCCTGTTTTCCAGCCAGTACGAACCCAGTAGGCTTTTGCTGGTTGGAAAAAGCCCGATTTTCCCGGACTCTCGTCCCGTCCAGGGCGGGAAGGAAGTCTAGGCATGTGGTTCATGTGTGCCACATACACATACAGGGAGACGGTGCGCAATGTGTATGAGGATTTTCCCGGTTTTCATGGAAAGCTGCTCGGTTCGGGGAGGTGGGGGATGGAGAGTTTTCGTTATCACGTAATTTCCGCCGTCGCCGGTCGGTTGAAGGTTTTTTTGTGTCCGTTTGGAGCCAGCCAGAGCGTGCTCTTTCTTCGGCCGGATCGGCTGGAAATGTGTCCCGCATATCCTGCCTGTTATGGTGTAGGAGAAGAAAAGGCCCACATACACGTACACACACACACGGGAAACTGAGAGCGCATTTTCCGATAATCACACACAGCCTCAATCCTCCACATGCGGCGGAGGAGCGTGCACCTTTCGCAGCCTCCACGAAGGTTTAGGTAGAGTGTAGGTGTGATCCTTTGGGCAAGTAGCGCACCGACACACACATATTACATGAAGAAGAAAAAGAAGAGCTAGGGAA
>KZ061596.1:224282-333025 GCA_002091835.1 Anopheles maculatus | reverse complement strand
AAGAAATTATGTTTTCCTTGTTTGCCCCCAACCTTGCGTTGTGCTCAGGCAAGCTACATCACTGGAAGGCGAAAGCCTTGACGCGTAAAACGAAAGAAAACCGTTGCCCTGGTTGAGGTTTTCATCTTCTTTTTTTTCTCTCTCTCTCTCCTGTGTACCACCATTGGGTTTTCCAGGGCGGCCTAAGCACACACACACACACACACTAAACACGCACAGAGGGAAACATCGTCGGCGTATGTACCGTTGTCACTTTTGCTGACATTTTCCCATTTCCTGTGGTGTCGTCTTCGCTAAACCATCCGCCCCGCTCCCATTCTTGGCTTCCCATTTCCCACCAACCGTGTGCAATTCATGTTGGGCTAGATTTATCCTTTCCGCTTTTCCAATATACAGCAGCATGGTTGTTTGGTTTTGGGGCCTTTTTTCCTTCGATTCAAGGCTGTATTTCGGTAGAAAAAAGGAAAACTTAACATACAGATGTAAGAACTGAGTTTTTTCTCCATGCAACGGAACGAAAACATTAAAATATTCGTATTTTAGGTGAGTTCACGGTATAAGATGTGAAGTTAGTCCCACCAATCGGTCTAATATGACTGAATCGTTAACAATTTTATGTGACTCATATTAAAACGAGAGATATTTGATATAATTATAAAATCAATTTAAAGAAAAACATTCAACTGAAAAGCTCAGAATACATAATCTTCTTCAAATTTGTTCCTCCAAACTTCTCACTTTAGCTCGCCTATTTCCTATCAAACGAGAAAGCGTAGAATATAAAACTGTGACGTTAAAAGGACATCGTTCAGTTAATTTTTATACTCCAATATTAGCCTTTTATGTAATTCAAATTAAATACGAGATATTGCATGGCTTAGAGACAAACAGCTCAGAATACATAACGTAAAATTGGTCCCACCAAACGTATCACTGTTTTCTCCTTTTAAATTTCATATTAGAAAGCGTTAAATGATTACTGGTTGATCGATTAGACAAAAAGGTTATTGATTTTGTTAATAAAAATACTCCAAAAAAAGGGTCATAGTACATACAATATTTGGAATGGATTCGACCAAACAAATATTAAAATTATTATGATTTTTTAACGGTCGCTCATCGGAAAAGATCATGATACACAACCTCAAACAGGTCCCACCGCGCATATTGCACTTTTTATATCTGTTTGATATCTGTGAATGTAAAAATTGATAATGAACGAGTTCTGTTTCAAATAATGTAAAGGTAAATTGTTATTTTAACTTAAAATTGATCGAAAAGTCTTACAGTACTGATACCAGCAGAGCTGATTCCACCAGAACAAACAAATTAAAATTAAACAGATTGCACCACATTTGCCTTATAGCGTATTGGAAAAAGTTGATTTTCCGTTAAGCAGTTCTCTCTCTCTCGGCACCACCAATCAAAAGCACTTATTGGAATGCCAATTTGGTGAAGCATCAAAAAAAAGAAGAAACACCTTCCAGAAATTCCGGCAGGCAACCACGTGGCAACCCGGCAACATTGCTGCTTTACGGTGGTGGCATTTTCATCTTTACTTCCAAGAATTCGGGGCTCGCACTCCGAAATAGACAGATCATCAGGGACATGGAGAGTGGGAGCCAACAAAAAGGAAGAGGACACGCACAACAACAACCAAAAAGAATTCACTTATCCTTATCGTGTGTGTGTGTTTTGGTAGTGTTGTTCGTTTTGTTTTCGCTCGCCAAGGAAGCTCTAACCTCCAAGGCCAAATGGGTGCCATGTGAACCATTTACCACCATCCGTTACATCCGCACCATCATCTCGGATAGCTTGGGACATATCTCGGGGAATTTGGAAGTGATACACCAGACGCACACACGCGTGCTAAAAATCGAACATCATTCCGTCGTAAGGGAAAATTGCACCAACGCGGATCAACCGGGGGTTTAGTACACGCAGGGCGATCTCTTAAAATATTCATACCTCAACACCATCTTTCTGACATCCGATGCCTTTTTTTTTTTTGGTAGGGAGTAGGGAGCAGAGCGTAATTCTTTGAAAGAAATTATGTTTTCCTTGTTTGCCCCCAACCTTGCGTTGTGCTCAGGCAAGCTACATCACTGGAAGGCGAAAGCCTTGACGCGTAAAACGAAAGAAAACCGTTGCCCTGGTTGAGGTTTTCATCTTCTTTTTTTTCTCTCTCTCTCTCCTGTGTACCACCATTGGGTTTTCCAGGGCGGCCTAAGCACACACACACACACACACTAAACACGCACAGAGGGAAACATCGTCGGCGTATGTACCGTTGTCACTTTTGCTGACATTTTCCCATTTCCTGTGGTGTCGTCTTCGCTAAACCATCCGCCCCGCTCCCATTCTTGGCTTCCCATTTCCCACCAACCGTGTGCAATTCATGTTGGGCTAGATTTATCCTTTCCGCTTTTCCAATATACAGCAGCATGGTTGTTTGGTTTTGGGGCCTTTTTTCCTTCGATTCAAGGCTGTATTTCGGTAGAAAAAAGGAAAACTTAACATACAGATGTAAGAACTGAGTTTTTTCTCCATGCAACGGAACGAAAACATTAAAATATTCGTATTTTAGGTGAGTTCACGGTATAAGATGTGAAGTTAGTCCCACCAATCGGTCTAATATGACTGAATCGTTAACAATTTTATGTGACTCATATTAAAACGAGAGATATTTGATATAATTATAAAATCAATTTAAAGAAAAACATTCAACTGAAAAGCTCAGAATACATAATCTTCTTCAAATTTGTTCCTCCAAACTTCTCACTTTAGCTCGCCTATTTCCTATCAAACGAGAAAGCGTAGAATATAAAACTGTGACGTTAAAAGGACATCGTTCAGTTAATTTTTATACTCCAATATTAGCCTTTTATGTAATTCAAATTAAATACGAGATATTGCATGGCTTAGAGACAAACAGCTCAGAATACATAACGTAAAATTGGTCCCACCAAACGTATCACTGTTTTCTCCTTTTAAATTTCATATTAGAAAGCGTTAAATGATTACTGGTTGATCGATTAAACAAAAAGGTTATTGGTTTTGCTAAAAAAAATACTCCAAAAAAAAGGGTCATAGTACATACTATATTTGGAATTGATTCCACCAAACAAATATTAAAATTATTATGATTTTTAAACGGTCGCTCATCGGAAAAGCTCATGATACACAACCTCAAACAGGTCCCACCGCGCATATTGCACTTTTTATATCTGTTTGATATCTGTGAATGTAAAAATTGATAATGAACGAGTTCTGTTTCAAATAATGTAAAGGTAAATTGTTATTTTAACTTAAAATTGATCGAAAAGTCTTACAGTACTGATACCAGCAGAGCTGATTCCACCAGAACAAACAAATTAAAATTAAACAGATTGCACCACATTTGCCTTATAGCGTATTGGAAAAAGTTGATTTTCCGTTAAGCAGTTCTCTCTCTCTCGGCACCACCAATCAAAAGCACTTATTGGAATGCCAATTTGGTGAAGCATCAAAAAAAAGAAGAAACACCTTCCAGAAATTCCGGCAGGCAACCACGTGGCAACCCGGCAACATTGCTGCTTTACGGTGGTGGCATTTTCATCTTTACTTCCAAGAATTCGGGGCTCGCACTCCGAAATAGACAGATCATCAGGGACATGGAGAGTGGGAGCCAACAAAAAGGAAGAGGACACGCACAACAACAACCAAAAAGAATTCACTTATCCTTATCGTGTGTGTGTGTTTTGGTAGTGTTGTTCGTTTTGTTTTCGCTCGCCAAGGAAGCTCTAACCTCCAAGGCCAAATGGGTGCCATGTGAACCATTTACCACCATCCGTTACATCCGCACCATCATCTCGGATAGCTTGGGACATATCTCGGGGAATTTGGAAGTGATACACCAGACGCACACACGCGTGCTAAAAATCGAACATCATTCCGTCGTAAGGGAAAATTGCACCATATCTCTCGTTTTAATATGAGTCACATAAAATTGTTAACGATTCAGTCGTAAGGGAAAATTGCACCAACGCGGATCAACCGGGGGTTTAGTACACGCAGGGCGATCTCTTAAAATATTCATACCTCAACACCATCTTTCTGACATCCGATGCCTTTTTTTTTTTTGGTAGGGAGTAGGGAGCAGAGCGTAATTCTTTTACCTTTATCACTTCTTCTGCTCGCTTCTTCGTTGTTATTTTAACCTCCCGTCGAACAACGGCAACAACCACAAGAAGCCACACCACAATAGGCGAAAGATAATGTGCCTTCTAGGCTCGTTCGGGCTTGTTGTTTGCCGGGGCGCTCTGCTTGCATGCTGCACGGGGCAATTTGTTGCCACAAAAACCCAATAAAAGAAGAATCATGGAGCTCTTATTTTGTCATTAGCCGTACATAAAACGTGTGCCGCGTGTGGGTGGAATATTTCAACGCAAAACGCGACTTCTTTCGTCGTGCACAATATTGTGCACACCTTTCGGCGCAATCGGAGTCTTATCGGGTGCGCTTGAAGTTTGTGAAGCAGCAGGGCAGTGTGTGGGATATATATATATTAAGTTGCGAAAGACAATTCTACGAAAATTTCCGATTGAGCAAACAAAAACAAAAACCAGTCGACATCTTCCCTTGTGACCTTATCCAAGCGTGGCCGAAGACAAGAAATCGTTGAAGGGAAAATAAATCACACAAAAAACCTCCGAGAAAAACGCAAAACCATTAACGATAGCTGTCACCTACCTTTTTCCTTTCAATTTTTTCGATTTTTTCGTTGTCTTCGGCTTGCAGCATCTTCATGGGGCAAAGGGCCAAACCTTGAAACTGAACAACAGGCCGTTTCAGGTGTGCGGGACACAGCGAGAGGATCAAGCGCAACCGAGAGCGCTCCGTTTCCATCAATTGCACGTCAATTTTGCGTTGACAGACGACACAACACATCTTCTTTCCATTCGGGGAGTAGTAGCGAGCGAAAGCGAACAGACAGGACGAGACACACGGGGCGAGGCCACTTACTTCATTTTGGAGTTTGTTTTTTTTTAGGGGGCCTCGAGACTTTCTTCCCACACTCGATAAAAAATTCGACTTCTGGTGAACAATTTCCGGACAATGACGGAGGCGCGGGTGCAAATTGAATCATATCCTGGTATGTGAGACTGTGATTTTAATATTAGGCAAACATTTCTCTGAATGAACTTAACAACCCTCCAATAAACGGTCCCAGAGACTTGGGGAGCAATATAGAAAAAGAAAGACGTAGACAGCTCAGTTTGTGTTTGATAATTTTTTGCGAAAATATGCACTATATTTACAAAAAAATAAACATTAACTCAAGAACAGCAGACACAACAGACACAGGTTGGGTTTCATTCGATTTCTTCTTGTTTACTCCCTCCCCCCGGGGGGTCAGAGTTCCAGGTTTCTTCGTTAGGCAACACCGAAACATTGAGAGTGAGGAAACACTGATCCGCAAGAGCGACCGGACGACCGGGAGGATTGCTAATAATTATAAACTCGACATATTAAATTAGCGGTTTGTTTGTGTTAACTTAACTTCGCACAAAAATAGGACGTGTTCTGCTGACCACCAGGTCCGAAATAACTTGCTCTCTTTATCTCTCTCTCGTTTCTACAACATCCTTTTTTTCATTTTACACGCTTCTCTTCTTCTCTCTCGAAATTTACGACACTATTTATACACAACGTTTTCCTTGTTTGTTTCTTCCAATTGTTTCCCACTTTTTTGATCCTATTTTCTTCTATTTTTTTAACTTGTTTGTCCCATAACATTCACACTTGATGCTATGTGACTGGATGACATACAAACACACACGCGCAGTGCTGTAAATGTGTCGGCGGCACCGGTACGCAACTACTAATAACGATTCGACTCCCAAATTCGTCCGCAACACGCAAAGATCTTCATCGAAATTGGTGACAGAATATGGTGGTTTTATGAGTGTTTCGAAAGAAAAAAGCGCTTCCCAAGTTGTCCTACTAAAATACTGATCAGTACGAAACAAGTACGAATGAGACGAAGACGCACAGGGATTTGCGAGAGTTTCCAAACAATCGATTGATTCATTCTTCCGCAAATAAAATCCATTACAGTACCATTTTTACTATTGCAATACTGCACAAGAGCTCTTGCGCTTCGAGAGCGTTTGACTATTTGATTGGTAAAGTTGTATGTGACAGGACTATTGAAAAAAAGGGAATAAAATAACTTAATGCAGAGAACGCTCCGCACGCACACTAATATCATATTGACGTCCCCGTGGATGCACTTTTAATAAGCTTTCTATATAAGTTTTAAATTACACACACACAAGTAGCAAATTGTGGGGAGGCCGATGATGATGAAGGTGATGATAAGATGCACATTTAAAGTTAAGGGTTAACACTGTGTGATGCACTTGGGTGGATGCACAAATACATTTAATATATTATTTGGAGTGTGGGATACAGGGGGGAATGCAATGAGTGAGGGTAAGGGTTGGGGAATATTGGTCAGTCTTTCAATGTATGCTACATATATGGTCTCTCTCATACTCTTAGCTCACGAACGCTTGGCTTTTTCGGGAAAGGAATAGAAATGACCGGATGCCGGAATAACTAAATCCTGCCAAGGTGTTTACAAGGCGTCCGCGTCTTTGGGGGTGGTGAAATTGGGGCAAATCGTTGCTGACGTTTGAAAATAAATAAGAATTTTTCGACTTTGTTTCGTAAATAAATAAGACATTTTGAAATACTGCTGTACTGTGAATCAAAGTTTATATAAACTATAACTCTGTTTAAGGTTTATCCATTTTGAAGTGATTTTGATAACATTTGAAGTGCAAGAAACACACACCAATGCAAAGTAACAGAACCAAGATGAATAGATAAGTAAAGGCATAAGGTGTTCCAACAATTCTTCCACGTAACTTGAAGTTACGTCAACGATTAAGGGTCCTCTTTTCCTATCAAAGGAGTTAAATGTGTCTAAATCGAGGTTTACATAGGGCTGGAACACATGTCAATTAATGTAAAGAAACGAAAAAGAGATCACCTTGTACTGAAATAAATAATTTATCAAAGGTTTAATGAAGAGACTGGAGAATTTTATGTTACTTATTCACCAGAACAAATATTCTCTGATCACAGATTCTAGGTGACGTTTGCTACACGACACAAAAATAATAGCCTGGATGTTAAAGATGACAAGTAGCACTTAGATTGGAGTCAACCAAGGTGACCGGAGAGAACGTGTACCTCATAAATATCTTCCTATTTGTGAGCAAAATCCGCAGGGAAATACTAATCCACAGTTATCAATTTGTATAAACCTTGATCCACAGTCTCCCAAACGCCATACCCACCTTCAAGTTGATCGTCTTTAAACACCTTGAGCAAAACCGAAAAAAAACTTGAATTGTATGGCAACAAAATGGTGGTTCTGCTCGAGCGATTCGAGGAGATTCCTTGTCAGCGGTTCACTCGGTTTTTGCTGTGTCTTTTGCTAGGCTCACTTAAGGTGATGTATTGTTACCGCTACTACTCTACTATTATTATTATCATCGCCATTCAATTAGGTTTAACCTTCTTTACCGAATTGGGCCGAATCGAGAGGGTCGAATTAACAGTGACAGTGGGATTTTTGTTTTCATGTTTCTTTTGTTTTGTTTTTCTTCATTTCAAATTCGTTTTCTGTACAGGGGATTCCAATTTTCATATCTTTTTTTGTTTTTGTTTTTTCCTACTTAGTTCCACTTGCTAAAATAACCTTTTTGCATCTTCTTCGACTCGTTTTCCAATTGTTTCTTCTTTCTGACTTGCACGTTTTTGTTTTTTTTTGTTCGTTTTTTCTTCTCTTTTACTTTAAATTAATATCACTCTGCTCTACTACACGACTACATATTGGTTGGTGTGATTCTAAAGGGATCTTGGGGGAAGTTGGATTTAGGGTCTGGGGGATGTAAGGGAACCGCCAATCCTGTAAAAGAATTCGCAGCATTCTCTCTCTCTCGTTCTCACACACATACACACACGCACCACATACACGCATTCTTCACTAAATAAGAAAAGAAACGTTGCGTGCATTGCTACTTAAAACATCGCCGAGTGTGACGCGAGTCATTACTAGCTCTCCTAATATGTGGTTAGGGGGTTGTATAATAAGGATTTCGTTCGTTTTTTCGTGTGACTATAATGAACGGGTATGTTACGTACGCGCGTATACATACGTAATCCGGTTCTACTTCTCCAAAAAAATACAGGATCTATCTACATATGCCACCTCTTCGGGAGGATAGACGTGGCGGAGGTGTACGTGAAGACACCCAAAACGCCTTTCTGCCATCACACACAGCTCACGATCACGAACATCTGCTGCTCCGACTGCCCAGAACAGAGCATCATTCTTCTTCACATCCTCTCTCATGTACTGGGGGGGTTGGACATCACACCAGGGATTGTAGTATGTTGGGGAGATTTAGGGAAGGACACTCACACACTACAGCAGCGAATGGGATGACGTGACAGGACCTGCGGCGGATAGTGGTGGTGGTGGTACATCGCCTGCGTGACCTCCTCCACCTGCATCATGCCTTCTACCAGGGTCTGCTTCCACACACAATCCTCAGCTCGCCGTCAGCCAACTACTACTGCTGCTCGGGATGGACGTGCTCCATCCGACGACCACCAGCGATATGGTGGCCACCACCAACACTACCGATCGCGTCGAACAGTGCGGCACGACCGCCCCATTGTTGTACGTCAGCTCCTCGTTCTTTACCACCTCGTTCGGGTGCTTGTCGTACTCTTTCGTCTTCTTGGTCGGTTTGCTCTGGCCCGGATGCACATTGGACGGTGGACTGTTTATGTTGTAGTTATGGTTATTAAGGTTACCGTTACCGTACAGACCGCCGGACCCGCCCGACCCCATCCCCGTACCACTGTTGATGGACGTCCGGGGTGGTGACGCGGTGTAGTGGTGGTTGTGCCGCCCATTCACTCCGATGATGGCGGGCGTCGCTGGCGGTGGACGTACGTGCGGTGGTAGATGCGGTGGCTGCTGGTGCTGCTGGCCATCGTTCCACACCGGCCAGTTGACGGTGTTCTGCACGATGTTACCCTGGCTGGTGTTGAGCGCCGGTGGCAGCAACCTCGAGTTCGGATCGAACGCATCGATCGAGATGGTGTTGTTGGTGTTGATCGACACACCGCCACCGGTGGAACCATCGTGCGAGTGGCTGCTGCCACCACCACCAATGACGGTTCCGTTCGAGGGTAGATGGCCATGGTGTTGCTGCTGCTGCTGCTGCTGCTGGTCATCCGCACAGCACACCTTGAAGACGACCTTCATGTTGTCGGTGGTACAGCGACCGCCTATCCGCCGATGCAGATCATCTTTGGACGAGGTCGAGATGAAGTAGTAATCGTTGCCCGGTAGGAACTCGAGACCGCCCGGCTGTGGCGTGAACGGCCGGAACGTGATGGTGAAGAACATCAGCTTGTTCGGTTTGTCGCAGATCGCGATGATGCGCGGATCGTGGTTCGTGATGCGACAGGTCTCGTACTCCACCTTCGACACGTTGTAGATGATGTACTTCTCCGTCTCGTTGTCGAACGTGCCCGGCTCGTACACCGGACAGATGATATGCACCTGATCGTACTCGAACTGCGAGTTGCCCTTGTTCACGTCGATGATGTGGTCGGTGTTGTCGATCCGGAAGATGCTGTTCGTCGTGTTCCAGTGCATGTAGAACGTTTTGGCACAGTGCAGCACGGTCGGCTGCAGTGCGACCAGCTGCAGCGCAATCACCAGCGCAACCGTTAGGGCCGGGCTGGTACCGAACCCGGGCAGGCAGCATCTTAACCGGGCGTTCACATTTCTGTACCGGCGGCGCTTGGTGGTGAGTGTGTTACTGTCATCCTCCCGCGGGGGTTCACTGTCCAGCTCGAGCACTCTACTGCTCCTTCTTCGCCAGCCAGCCGTGCTACTGTTGCTGTGGGCTGCCGACATTCGCCTCTGCCACCGACGTTGATTTCGGCCATTTGTTGCTACTGTTGTGGTGGTGGTGGTGGTGGTCGTCGACGATACTACTGTCGCACTACCTCTACATCGTCGTCGATCGATGGCATCTGTGTCTGGTGCTGTCAAAGCCGCCATACTGCTGCTACTATAGCAACCGTTGTCGCTGTCACTTTTCCTACTGTGATGATAATGGTGCCGGGTTTTCATTCTCTCCGCATATCACACAACACACCACACGCTTTTCTATTCCAAATGTTCACACACTCTACGTTTTGCGCCGGTGCAATCACACGCACACACACGATCAAGGATCACTAGCTTAACCGATGACAGCTGTCATCATCGGACGGTGTTTGCTTGTTTATCAACCGGAACAGCAGAGTAGCAATCGCGGCTCACTATCATCCATTGCGGTTAGGCTTTCTGCACACGGTCACTCACATTCACCAAAGCTGTCACGCAGAGCGCATCCGAAAATGTCAAACCGTTTCCGCCGAGTTTTATTCCTTTTTTTTTCGTCAAGAAATCCCGATTGAACGACACACCACGCAATTTGCTGTGGACGTGTTGTGTGTGAAGCAGCAGACGACGCGCAGATTGCATATGTTTATCGTATCATCCGTACAAGGCCGCCGTAGCACAGCGCCACACCGACGTGAGATTTATGCTGAGTGCTTTCCGTTGTTTCGCGTACACAGACACACACACACGCACACGGAAAGCCGAAACAATACAAAAAAAACACGTCACAACACAAATCAAGCTCCTTCACACGGCGCCGGCAGAAACGATAAATTGAATTTTCACGACACGGCGAGTTTTTCTTTTCTTTTTATTTTATTCCTCTTCCGCTCACTTTGCTACTAACGATGATGGTGGAGGCACAGAACAAACGCACCGGGTGTGTATGTGTGTGTCAGAAAGAGACGATGTAATATACACACAGCCCAAAAAGCGTTATAAACTACACACGCTCAAACCATTTTCGACCATTTTCTTTTCGGCTTTTATTCCACGGCACTTTACACAGCGCAGCCTGCTTTACAAATTACTTTTTTCCCCCGACTCTCTTTCACAAATGCTCTCTCACTCGCTCTCTCGCTCGCTCTCGCTTTTTTTTTTTATTCAAAAGAACTTCAACGCACAATGTGCCGGTAACAACACACAACATCGATCGTCGTGAAGGTGGATGTGTGTGTCGTTGTGGGGAGTGTATTCTCCTCATTCACGCACGCACATACACACACACACAAGCAAAAGAATACCACGCATATGCACACGTACGCGCCACACACTTCCTGAATTATTCTTCTTTTCGGCGCACCAACAACATTCCTCTTTCCTTCGTTGCTGCTGCTCGCAGCGCTTGCTGCTTGCGACTGCTCTCACTTCTCACTCTTGCACACGCAATAACGGGCCGCTCACTCGCTCACGCACGTTCGTGAGTGCGTGCGAGTGTGTGTTTTAATTTAGGCCTCTTTTTGGTACGCTTTTTTCCTACTGCGATTGTGGAATAAAAAAGCAGACAGCGCAACACACGCACACACAGCACACACACACTTTACAACAAAAAAACTCAAGCTGGCTTGAGTGTCATTCCTTGTCGCGGGTTGCACCGAGATTGGAGCAGGATTGAAGCAAATTATTCAAATCCACCTACGGGACCTCCTATGTTTTGTGGTTTGAAGCAGCTGGTGTGTACCAACATAAGCAGCATAAATCATTTACACCTCGTTTACACACTCTCGTCGCACTTTCTTCTCAACAAAAAAAAAACAACAAGCAGCAGAAGAAGAGGCCTGCTCACTTTTCCGGCGTTCACGGTGAGTTGTCGTCGTTGTTTCGGGATGAAACAAGAGCAACCGAAAAACAAAATCCAATTTATCACGCAACAACCTGGGACCCACAGTGACGGCCTGTTTGAGTGTGTTTCTCACGCCCGTTTTTTATATACACTCTTGCCACACTCACAAAGCTTCATCCAAGACTGTTGACAGGAGGATTTTTTTTGCTTCCTTTTGGGTAGTGTGTTCACACACGTTCGGTACTCGCGGCTTTTCACGACGCGGGTTCGGTCGGTCTAATCGCGATGACTTCTTGGCACGCACGCACGCACGAAATTAATGGTAAATTCCTTTTTGCTGCTGTGTCGTAGCCGCGGCAACGAACATAATATGGCAACAGCAGCATCCAACACAACACACAATCCAAGTAAGCGATGAGAGTGGTGTGTGGTGGTTTCGATGGCCCCCGGTTTTCAAGATCACAGCGACGACGACGGCACACAACTTGAAAAACCAGTACCTTTTCCTTTGGCCAAATAAAACCAACCGTCTGGGAATGTGTGCGCTCGTCTTGCTAGTTCTGCCACTTCCCGTGTTCTGTTTCCTTCTCGTTCTTGCCTTCTTCACTCGCTTCTCATTCTCTCTCACACACGCACACACTTCGAACCGCGTTTACCATCATTTATCGAACATTTCTCACTCACGTTTTTTCGCCTTCCTTGTGTGGTTCAAACAAACGCACACCGGCTGCGGCTCAATGCCCAATTGCACACGCACACGCACTGCACGGATAATGTGAATTTCCGTTCGCTTTTTTTTTTTTGTATCACTCGATTCGAAACCAAACAACACACGATTCCTTTGCTGTGTTTGCCGTATTTTCCCTTTCCCCCCACTATTGTTTTCGTTTTCCCGTGCGTGAAAAACGGCCCGAGTACACAACAGCACGCACAACCGTTCGGCGCGACGTTCCGAATGCAAGTGAGCGTGTGAGTGTGCGGCAACCGTGCGAAGAAACATTTTTACGTGCGTGCCGAAGTCGCTTCCGCTACGTGTGTAAGCGGGCCGCGTGTGTGTGTGTGTGGGTGCCCGCCACAACTCAGAACGTTGATTAGCGTGTGAGTGAGCGGTACCGCACGCTATCGCCATCTCCGTTCGAGCAGCTCACGAAGTGATTCGAGCAGTGAACGAAGTGAGAAACTGATGTGGTGCGTTACACACTGTGACGGTTCAATTTGCACTTCTCACTATACCATTTCCAAGTCGGCACTGGCCAGATTCGGGCAGTTTGGTGAAAAATTTGGCCCGTTTCGATGTGTGCGTGACAGGCGAACGATACGAACCAGCCCGAAGAAACGAACGATGCGTGTACGGATGGGTTTGTGTGCGTGAGATTGGAAAAAAGCTTCACTTCTCACTCTCACCCAACTCATCTCTCACTCACCCGTACGGTGTTTCCTACGCCGCCGTGGATGAATCATTTCTTGATGCGGTTTTGTTCTTCCCGACGGGAAAATGCATAAACCCAAGATCATAAAACATGTTCTGTCGAGTTTGTTGAAGAAACACCACGATCGACAGACAGCCGGTGCTGCAACAAGCTTATCTTGTCACATTTTGGACAGGGAAAAGGAAAAGCGTTTTCTGGTGCGATAAGACACCATTTTCAGGTGTTATTTATACCTGCTGCAAATGAGTAATCAGTATTAATTCAACATCAGGCGTTTTGTTGTGATTGGGAACACTTTTTCTTCGAACTCCAGTCTAAACAAGTCGTAATGGAGTAAGATCGTAACATTCTGGAAGGTGTTTATTATATTTTAGCGTGAGATAATCGAAATTACTCCATAAAAATGGTCGTGTACGCGCGAATGTGTGTGTGTAGTTCCTGCGTATCTGGGTGCCATCTATCAAAAGTAACTCTACTCACACCTTTTGTCGTAAAAAACAAGCCCCAAAGTGTCGTTTGATCGTTTTAACGATTCTATCCTTGACAGATTCTTCGCCGACTTTCCTGCCGACACGTTCACATGCAATCCTGCCGCTAGGAAGTAGTGTGACGTCCAACGAGGGCGCTGATTTTGTCACTGATTGCCCACCGACCCTACCACACCCAAAGAAACGTTCCACTTCCGGGTTCCGGAAGAACCTTACCATAACCCAAAATTAAGCTCACGGAAAACTACAAACGAGACCGGACGGGCCATTTCCCGCGGGCGCAAACAACGCAGCGGTGTGTCTCCGTCGGGAAAATGCTTCACCAAGTCTGCCACTACTATTTGCCGTAATAATTAAAGTCTTTATCGTTCGCAACGAATCACCACCATCGTCTCTAATTTCCTAACCCTAAAAGGAGGTCTTGTAGGAAAATTGCCTCATTCTCTAGCTCCAACAAAAAATAAAACGGGGTAACAGGAAAATGTGTCCCCGCTGTCGATGAAGTGAGCATACGGATTTTCCCTACCTCACGGCACAAGGTCTCAGGTTAGTCAGAATCGATTTTCTGATTAATTTATGCTCCTGCGTTGCCGGTGTAAAAGGAACCGCCACGTTACCGTCAGACGTTGCAACAATTTAGTCCACCAGACGGACGGACTGCTGTTTGCCGAAGAAATAAAATTAGCCAAACACAGGCTCGGCCTCGGGTGCTTGCAGTTTTCATCGAACCTCTTGGAAACCCCGTGGACTTCCCGTGGCTCTATAAATGGCACGGGCATCGTGGTTCGGATCGTTTCGTTGATTATAGACATTACACATTGCACTAAATCGGATATCCCCGGACATCGGCTTGGAGGTGGTGTCCCCCGTTCTTATCCTCCCACTCCATCTCCACGTACTGGTTCCGGTTTTTACCAAGGAAGGAAGTATCGATTTCGGAACCCGTAAAGACCTCCTCATCCTTGCTGCTCGAAAGAAACGACCCTCCACCAAGACTTGGTCGATGGTCAGGCGTGGTCAGGAATCAGTCTGATGATTACGGGCTTCCTTAAATGGTTTACGAGCCACTCACGGACGATTCACTAGCGATCGGGTGATGGCAAGATGGATTGATGGAGGTCCTGCTGGAGCACCCGAAGTTCCCGAAGAGTCCCACCACCAAATCGGCCCATCGATGAAACATCAATTTTTTGCGAATCGGATCTTTTCTATTTATTCACTCTGGTAGAATCTCCTTCCGGTAAAAAAAAAAACATATGGATGTAGGTAAAGGCAAAATACATCCAACAAACACCAACACGCTAGACTTTCCTTGTCCATGGAGGAAATGGACAAAAATAAAGGGCAGAGAGATCCTTTCCAGTCAATTACGTCAATTTATACATCCGAACCGAAACGCCGGAGTGTGTAGTGGTGGTCGGGAGACGGCGCGTAGACGTATTTTTGGGGTCCGTAAATGGCAAACCGGACCATTAAGAAAAACCGAAAAGGCCTCCCCTACCATTGCGATGGTGCCGTGCAGAGTGTATGCTGGTGCGGCTATTGGCCCTCCTGTATTCATTTATTTCTAGCTCTACTGCTTTTGCAAACAACGAAATCGAGTCTTGCTTTCATGGTTGTTAAAAGAGGCACTAAAAACGATGGAAAAGAAATGTCTGTTTGCGTAAATCATCTTTCGTGAAGATGGTGAGCGTGTGTGTTTGTGTGATAGATTTCAATTAAATTTTTTACTTACTTCTTTTTTTTAATAGAACTTTATGGCGTTTTGCTTACTTTGGTTGGGAATTTGTTTTCGGTTTCATATTGATTTCATTAATGAAATTGATCAGTGTCGTCCCACACTACTAGCGGCTCATTGGATACATTTGCTGATGTGTGTTGAATAGCGTTGGCAGACTTTTTAAGACGGCCTGGCCATATTACACAGCAGATTTTTAATGAGGAACAAAGTTTAATTTGTTACTTTATGTGCGTACAGTTTTCACTTGATTTAAGTTTGTTTTAGTATTTAAAAACAATTATAAACACTGAAATGATTTCTTTAAGCTATCCATAACATTTCAAGTGAAGAAAAAACGTAGAACAAACGAAAGAAATAAGTTTAATAAACAAAGAACAACTTATAACATAATAGTGAGATATTATGTTGTAATCTATAAAATTGAAAATTAAAAACAAAGAAAATAAAAGCTAAACAAATAAAATATACCAGAAAAAAACAACACTCCATTGCAATAAAAAAAATCGAAGCTACAAAAACGAATACAAAATGTACAAAAGGAACACAAATAGCATTAAAAATCATAATAAAACCCTTAAATGATTAAAAAAATTGACTCTATAAAAAGATTGATTAAATAAATAAATAAAAAGGAAACATTCTTGAGAACAAATTACTTTAAGTTGGAAATGGAATAATGGAGTATAACAACATAAAACATAAAACATAAACATAAACATAAAAATTGAGAAAATAATTGATAAATTTGAAACGAAATCATTATCAATATAATTTTTTTTATAAGTATATCTTAAACTTATACAAAATAGTTTAAACTTTATTTTAATTGACGTCTTCAATCCTATCAATTTGTCTTCTTTTTAATAAATGATTTTTTAACAGTTTTTTTCTGAAATATACTTGAAAAATAAGATTTAACTACTGTTTTTAACAAAATTTAAATATAACTTTACTTAATCATTTGTTTTCTATGTTGTGCACTTTTTACTATTTTCTTTCATTGTTTTACTGTTTGTTTGTGTTATTTTTTATGTCCAATATTTGTTTTATTTTAATTTTCTCCTGTTCATACTTTAATTTTATAACATAATTCTCATGTTTGATTTTTTTTCATGTTTTGTTGTGAGTACCAGGCAATGTTTAGAATTATAGCGCTAATTTAACTAGAAACAATTGCTAACAACTCAAGTCTGGATATTCGTAAATTAAAATAAAATAAAAAAAAAGATTATGCTATTATGGAAGATAAGTCTAATGACACCAGAAGCATGGGAAATAAGCAAACAAAACATTGTTGAATCATTTTTCAGAAGCAAATTGTTTAGTAACCTTTCTTTCGTGCAATTTAGGCATGTGAAGCATTTTAAAAATTCAATACCAAATACCGATTACGGCGATTACAGCCAACTAGGTTTAGGTTTAATTTTCCAATTATTTTAAACCCCGCATGCTACCGAGTATCCCCTGGATTACCTCCAGAAGGTCCTTATTAGCGATAAAAATGGCAAACTCACAGCGCCACACGCAATACTGCCGCCACTCTCAAGCATCGTGTCTTCACCGTACCGGTCCGTGACTCTAAGCTGCTGAGGAGCTTCGGTACGTTCCCTGACTCGCTTAATAAATGATGATGACTGGACGCAAGTACTGGACTGCCAAGTAAACAGTTTTTCCCCAGCTCCCAAGGTGGCTGGCTGGTGGCTAATGTAATCCCGGCGAGCGAGGACGAAGCTCCCGAAGAATGGACATGATCGAGCATTTGGTGATGGGAACGTGGGCGAGCACATTCATCCTTTTGCCTTTGGGTTTGGATAAATGTGTAAGGATCATGCAGGACGTCAGACAGGAAGTTGTGGCGTGGCGTGGCGTACATCTTGGCGGTAACGTAATTACCAAAAATCAATACTTCCCCGTCCGTGCTGGTGCGTGTGTGTTTGTGGCTTTGTAGCTACGATTTTTGCCTCTAGTCGGTCGCTGGCCAAGTGTCGAATGTGGAAGAGGCCACAGTTCCCCAGCCTTCAACAAACGCCACGTTTCGTCTGTTTTCGCGTGTCGGGTGTGTGTTGTGGTCGAGCTTCGCGAACTTTGTCCGCTTTTTTTTGCCCGCGCTCGAAGAAAAAGTGATTAAGGATGCAAACTATCATAAATCATGCGATGTTGATGATTAAATTAAATTACTTCGAGACCCATCCACGGTCTTAAATGGGCGCTACCCGGCTACCGGGAACAAGTCGAGCGAGAGAGAGAACCCGAATCGAGCGAGGGTTTCGGGAGGCCATTGATGATAATTTGAGCCATTTTTATCCGACCTGCCTTCCAACGCTCCCACTACCGTCGGTCGGGGATCTTTTATTCCTTGCACGTTTTCACGCTTACAGGGGGCCCAAAATCCTACCCGATTTCCTTACAACTTTGAAGCATTCTCTCTCTCTCTCTCTCTCGGGCAGCCCCCTGTAAACAGTGTGTAAGTGCGAAACAAACCGAAAAGCGAGTGAGGAACGGCAATGTAATTTGCATACGGGGGAAAATTATTAAAATCCAAACAAAACCAACTTCCAACCCGGTGCTAAGCGTGCTGGCACACACACACAATCAGTATCATCACCGCCGCCATCATCAGCGCCACCACCCGTCATCATCGCGTTAATTTATACGATTAACGTGTGTGTATGAGTGTGTATGTCGTTAGCAAAAATCACACTCGAGGAAAATTATTACCGAACTTGTGTGTGTGTAGAAATAGTTTTTAAACAAAATTTCTTTGGAAGCACATTTTTAATGTACCGCGAGACACATAATTTGATAAATAAATTAAACAACGTATAAATGTGAAGTCTTCCTTTGCAAATTAAATTGTTGCGCTTAGTTGATTTTTGAGGGATGGCACACAAAGGGGGTGGCCACAGAACAAATATTTAAAATATCTTCATTACATCAATTACTAACGATGCGTTGAAGGGGTTGAAACAGTTTAATAGTATAATTGTTGTCTTAATAATGTTTGTTTTGATGTTTTGTTAAATGTTCCCAAGTATTATTTGCATGTATTGAGTATTTCCTAAAATAATTTTAATAGTTTTTGATACTTTTATTCTCATATTAAATCTAAACCTTATTTTTATAAGTATGTTTTGTTGATTCGAAATTTAAATTATTCTGATTTCTGAACCGATTAATTAATTTTGTGCTATTATTTTCAAACTACGAATACATTTTCAAAGGAAATTAATTTAAACTCGGATAAAAAGATACAGTGGTGATCATGTTTATAAGAATTTTATTATGTCACCGTAAACACCAAAACACAAGTTCAGGTAACGTCTTTAAGTGGAAGAAAACTGAAGTAAACTTTATTTTATTGTAATTTATAGTTAGTAAGAATAGCAAATGATAAGAAATAAAACCCTTAAAACCTTAAAAAAATGCTTTAAATGCATTAAAAGTAAAGAGTTCTTCGTACAAGAATGGCCTGATCTCAATTAAGATTTTTTTTACTACATCGGTACGATCGGAGCTGTTTAGAATACAGTGATGGACAAAATAATAAGACCACCTTTCTTTCCAATTTTCAAATCAATGCTTTCGATACTTTTATTAGTAATTCGTAAACATGGTAACAATATTAACAACTACTTGTAAAAAAATTGTAATTCATTTATTAGTTTGTTCGATTTATTTGACCAAATTTGCCAACTGTCCATTAGACTGTCAATATTGATGATTTTAACAATTTGTATCAGATGAACCTTTACCTCCTTGCCACAATCGATATGTGCTTTGACTCTAAATCCATGCCGAGAAAGGATTGTCTAGGATCTAGTAGCTTACGTGGAGCTATGAAGTTAAGTTTGCTAAGAATAAATGAGATGTTTACAATTCCGCAAATGGGCTTATGAAGGAAAATTAACTGTGCTGACTTTCTTCTATTTTCAAAACATTCTAATCCAAAGAGTAAACGTCTAGTTCAATAGCTAGGACAGATGACATTATGGAACTATGGTAATAATGACACTACAACCTCGAGAAACAATGCTTGACTTTGTTTCCCCGTTACTGGATACCCATGGCTATGACAATAACTGATTATGACTACAAACCCCGTGGCTCGTAGCTCGTGTTGAAAATTCAAATCGCAAGAACAATATTTGTTTCAAATTAAAATTTGATGAACGGCTATATTTTAGAGTTTAACTTAATTTGGCTATGTTTCTGTCAGAAACTTAAATTTCCTGCTGATGCTAATCTGAATAAGCCGTTTTCACATGACGTGTTGTGTTGAGTGTGTTTAATGTGACATTTGTACTGTGCGTAACATCCAGTAGGTTCGTCTAACATCGACACCATAACCTCACATTTACACTTATCCAGATACGGTGGTCTTATATTATTGTCCATCACTGTAAATATTTTCTTCAAGTGAATCGGAAGCTCATTACTAGAGTTTTTATCACTAAAACTATCACAAAAATAGTGAAATTGTGAGAAATTTTAATCGCAAACATATAAATTTGACCACCACTGTATGATGAGTGAAATACAGTCTAGCTATGACTAATTAAATGAGGTTAAATAAAAAAAGGACAAACCAACAGAAACAGAACAAAACAGTAATGATAAAACATTAGCAAACAAAGATCATTAAATGCACTTTTATTAAAAACAATGTAGTCACATTAAATATAAAACACATTCTACAGTTTTTTTTACGACAAAACAGATAAAAAAAGCCTCCAAAACTATCTTTTATCGTCCGAAAGTAACTGTCGAGTCACAAACTGTGTTTCTATGCTTCGTAGAAGTGAACATTTTTATTGCCACACAACCAAAAATTAAATGGTGGTGGCCATCCTTGTTTTTTTTTCTTCTGCTTTTACCATCCAACATACAGTCACAGGGTGGTGGTGTGTAGAATTGTGCGTAGTACTAAAAATGAAGTGCAAAATTTTCTCTTCCCAGCCAAACCTCCCGAACCGTTCTGTCTCCTTTCGCCAACGTTTTTAACAGCAAAAGTTGTAACGGAACATCGTCATGTAATTATTTCCGTTGCGTTTTTCTTTTTCCTCGTGTCGAACGAGCGTGTGTGTGTGTGTGTAGCGTCAACAGCAAAACTAGTGCAGCATGGAATGGAACCCTTTTTGTGGCCGGATTTTGAACAAATACAGCTACCCCGGTGCTGGGTGTCGGTTTTAGGACTTCTCGTCGAGGCAGCTCGCGCCGTACCAATGTACTGCCGCTTCTTGGTTTCACCTCGATTGCATCCCACAAATTGCAAACTTCTTCACGAACGCCACGTGTCGCGAAAGGGAAAAAGTCAACCGCACACGACGATGACGGCAGAGTCCTCTTCAACAAGCAAGAAGGAATTACAACAAAAAAATACTG
Source organism: Anopheles maculatus (assembly GCA_002091835.1). Taxonomy (NCBI): domain Eukaryota; kingdom Metazoa; phylum Arthropoda; class Insecta; order Diptera; family Culicidae; genus Anopheles; species Anopheles maculatus. Next base: position 312,174 of record KZ061596.1, on the reverse strand, counting down.
ATTTCTCAGGTTTGTTTCTCGTGCAATGCGTAATGCAATGGAAAAACTCCCTTCCCAGTTCCATAAAGCATACACGCACCCGGTTTGCTTGCACCGGGACGGGCACTGCTTGCCTGCCCGTCCGGGGGGGAACCGTGAAGTTGATGATTTTTCCCGGGGTTTATGGCCGTTTTTTGCTTGCTCTTCTGCTCCGAAAGCCTCGGGTAATTATCGCAACCGAGCCGAGCCGAGTTTCGAATTGCACACATGCACACTCCAAGGTGAAGACTGCATGTGTGTGTGTAAATGGAAAGGAAAAGGCTTGTAAGGAAGAAGGCCAGGTACCATCATACCACCTCTTTACAGTACTCGTACAAACGCAACACACACGAAAAAAAACTTACAAACCAAACGTCGGCCCGGAAAAGTTGACAAATTGGACAGAGGGAAAACACACATGTGGAAATGTGGATCCGGGGAAATCACATACGCACGTAAACACACATATGAAAGTAAACGAGCGAACGCAAGAGCCGATGCTTTGCTTTCCACTGGCAGGCCCAAAGGAAAAACGCAACTCTCGACACGCTGCAACTTGCAACTGCGTCAATACCGTCAGTTTGCACTTGGTAGGATGCCTCCCTAGGACAGCAAGATGAGGAGATGGGGGGGGGGGGGGGGGGGGGAGGAGGCATGTTGCAAAAGGAAAGCCCATCAAAGTTTGTTGATGACAGTACACATTGGTGCTGATAACCTTGTACGGCAGCTAACTAAAATGATCAACCCGTTAATCCAGTTTTTAGCGGGTGCCCCCGTTAGTGGACAGATTAAGAACAATGTTTTATACAAAAACAAGCAACACGGACTCCAAAAGGAAGCAGGACTGGCATCAACTCAACTCACCAGAGCGGATGTGCTGTGTTTTGTGGCTAGTTTTTGCGACTGTTGAGCAGGCACGCCTGTCGCATTTGTCTGTTTCCTGATTATGGCAATGGCATGAGTAATGGGCAGCGATTGCTTGCTAATTTTGTAACGGTCGTTTATGTGTAACATCTGAAAACTATGTTGCTTCTTCCACTTTGGGAACCGAATTGTTGGACGGCGGGTTTAGAACGGAAGTTATCTAAAGATAGTCAGTTATCTCAATCGGTGAACCGTGTTGACATGGCTAAATTCTAATAGCGGTATTAGCAGATCATGTAGTTGACTCAGCTTTATGAAAAAAAAACATCATAAGGAAAGTTATTGCAACATTAGTTCTTCTAACCATAGTACGCAACCCGCGGGGAGGGAGGGAGAGGGGGGGGGGGGGGGGGGGGGGGGGGGGGAGAGAGAACGAGGCAAAGAAGGTTTGGTGGGATGGAAGGTTCCTTCACGCAGCATAACAAAAACAACACGTGCAGCATTAATTTGGTGGGCATAGAAAAATGATTGACAAAAAAAGGTGTGAAAGTATGGCAAATTGAACATCAAAATTCTCTTAAAATTCCCGTTTTTTTTTAATTTCTTTTAATAGGTCATAAAAAGTAATATTCTTAGTAATTATAAAAAAGAGAAAATATTTGTCTCAAAAAAAACAGGAGGTTCATCTCTTGCGTTGAAGTCTCTCTCTCTCGATGCTTGATGTTTGTTATTAGCGATTTAATGTCATCGTACCATTTGTGCCTAAATTACCCGGATGTGGGCATGTGCCTTTTATGGGGACATTCCGCATTCAAATGCATTTTGTTTTTGCATCCTAGATGATGCGTTCGCAATGCAAACCGGTGGTTTATGCATTTGTTTTTCAGCATATTCTGGGTGTGTGGTTATGTTTATTCATCAGTCGTTTGAGAAGGTGACGATGAAAATTGTTTAGCCTTTGTTCTCTACGGTTCTAAGAGCAAAATTTGCTAATTTAATACATATTAAATTGCTAGCAGTTTATGTTTCATGTTTGTTTGTTATGTGTTATTGTTATTAACTTGATATTTTAGTTGTGATTAACTTGATTTATTTATTTATTTATTTATTTATTGATATTCAATTTTTTCTGTCTACTTGAAACTCCAAAGTTAATCTGATTTTTTTTTAATTTTAATAGACTAAAACAAATATAACTTATGCAAATTATCTAAGAATGCATTGATGCACGTCGTTTAGAAGATTTTGTTCTCTTATTGCCATTTGTTGTTCTTGTTGTTGTTGCCTATCCTACATCATCTTCTTGTTATTCTTTTTCTACTGCTAATACTTGCTCTTTTTTATTTTTATCTTAATTATTATCGAATTACTTTTCTGCTTCGCCTTTGGTTTGCTTTTTATGTTACGTTGTTGTGCCTCTTGTTATTGATTTGTTGTAGATATCGGTCTGCTTCAGTTCGACGCTGTTTATGAGTTCATTATTCGATTTTAGGATAGATTAAAAGTGTCTAGTAAATTTCAGAATGAGTCACACTTTTCTTATCTCATAATAGACTACCCTGTACCGTTTCCAGCATTATAGTTTTAACTTGTGTTTGAAAGATATTTATTATACCCTTGCAATATAGGTATGAGTGGCTTAATCACTTCTACTGTTAGAAGTTGATGGCTTGTTTTATTTGTTTTGTAAGATGCCATTTTATGATGACGTATTTAACGCATATTTTAAAAGTGAAAAAAAAACAATATCAAAGCTTAATTTAAAAACCGTAAAATCTGCATAACATCTACATACAAAAATCGGTAGCTATTTATGATTCACAAAACACAATGAAAATAAATATAAAAGCATGAACGACACACTAAGAACAAATATTAAGACTTATTAAAATGAAACAAATGTTTTGCAAAGTAAGAAAAAATACAAATAATAAAAAAACATAAAAAAAATCAATGCTGAAATGTACAACTGATAGCGACTGTAAAATCTAGACAATTAATCCAAAAATGGTAGGTGAAATTGTATGGGAAACAATAAGCAGAAGAAGAAGAAAATTAAGAAAAAGGATACAAAGAAGAAGAAGAAGAAGTAGTAGTAGAAGAAGAAGAAGAAAATTTACACATGTGCAAAATGTTTGCGATCGGTAAAAAGAACTAAACTTCATTTATACAATTAAAGATATTCAGTTCGCTTGGTGGGACCACTTTTATGTAGTTTAGTATGAACTCCGATGAAAAAATTACACATTCTCAAACCAGTAAAATGCTACCAAAATGTTAAAAATACTACTTTTCATTACTATTCGTTCTGCGCATCGTAAAACAGCTAGGTATTCGATCATTCTATCTATTAAAATTCTTCACAGAAATCCAATCCTTTCGACAATCCTTCGCAAAGTATATGTACCGATTAGTATTTGCGTATGTGTGTAAGAGAACAAAATGTAGTACGAAAAAAAACACCACGATGAAGACACACTCACACCCATCACAGGATGGAAGAAGCGATCCACGAGGCAGGGTACCCAAAAAAGGGAGTTTGCGCAACAACAACAACAACAGAAAAAAAAGCGGAAGGTGTGAAAAGGTACTTTTCGTTCGGTTTAAAAACGAAAACAGAGCAAAACCCGGGGGCCATTCTCAAATGTTACCCATGTACACGGGCGGCCAGGTTGTTTTCGCAGGCATCCAGCCTTCCAAACAGCCGTAGAGTGACAGGCAGCTCCCGGGCACCAGCTCCCAGGAACCGGGTCGAACGCGAAGGGGTGGACAAGTGGGGCGATTTTGAGCAACAAAAAAAAACAAGGACAGGAATGTTGCAGCAGCAGAAATCCGATATGAAGAATTGGTGAAAAAAGAGGAGAATAAAATAGAAACAAAACCCTTCTAAAAAACGCGCTTTAAACGCAAAACGCCTTTCCTGCAAAAGGGTTGTCCTTTCTCTCGCTTCTTCTCTTTCTCTCTCGCACGCACACACACAGATGGAGTGTTGCGTCGAAGGGTCAAAGGGAGGAGAGACCCGCAGAACCGATCAACCGTGACTCGGGACGACGATGTTGGGGGACCAAGCCACACAGACATACACACGCCGAGGAGCAGAAGTGATGCAGTTCTTCGCTTGCACATTATGCGTTTTTCCTTTTGTTTTTTTTCCCAGCCCTTGTGTTCTTCTTCTTGTTGTTTTCCTCCTAACGCTTGCATCCATCACAAATGCGTGTACTTCGGTAATGCACCGCACTGCAACACAAATAATGCGATAGGGTTGGGTTCAAAACACTACTGCTGCAACAACGAAGGTGCAAGATGATGAAAAATGGGCTGAAAGTGTGTGTGTGTGTGTGTGTGTGGGCGGGGCCGGTTAGTTGAGAGTGTGAGGAAAATTAAGAAGAAACGCACCGTCGAGTTGTGCGAAAATAGAAAAAGAGAGCTAACAGGAGAGTTGGATAAAAAACAGGGTAAAACAAAAGATTCCAACACTAAGAGGGCCAGAGCCAGGAACGCCGGTGGACAGACGGTGATGTGGGGGAGGGAGGTCTGTAATTCGATCCTCCCTTTTGTGCGTGTGTGTGTGTCTTTTACCTTTTTCGCCCTCACACACTGCGTAAGTGAAAATGAGTTTCATAGGTTAAAGCTTAAAAGCGGGAGGCCAGGCCAGTGTATAGCCGACGCAACCTGGTGCTACCTGCCCAAATGCATCGCCCCATCGCAGTGTGTGTGTGTGTGCGTATAAGGGGGGTTGTGGGCAGTTTTAATCTTCTTTCGCCGCTTCCTCACTTTACATTTTGCACTTTTTTGCAACCAACAACCCCCACACACACACACGCCGTGGTCACCTTCCATCATCATCCGATTGCGAAAGGAACGGATGCGTACGTCGGTAGTGCGAAGTTTGCATGATTGAAGGTGTGTGCATGTGTGGTTGTTTGGTGTGTATGGAAAAGTAGGGGCCAGAGGGAACCCGAGAGCTTCCGAACACTGGGGAGCTGATGCTAGTAGCTGCTGGACCCAATTTAAAATATTATATTTCATCATCATTTGAGCCGGGCTTCGAGCGTGTGTGTGCTTCGTTTTCATTTTCGCAACAAAAATGTTTCAAAATTGTTGAAAGACAACATTAAATATAGCAATACGGCCTGGCCGTTCTATATGAATAAAAAAAAAAAACAAAAACATGAAATAGAGGTTTTTTAATGGGTGTAAAAGAAGGATAAATTATCCTTTAAATACGCATCCGAAGACAACGCAATATGTAAGACTCAATGGTAAAAATATAGCTAAAAGCAAGTTATTAAAAAATATTTTTTATATAAATGTGTTTCAATATAATACAAACAGTAACTTATTTAAATAAACGTAACAAATTGCATAACATTTAACAAACCACACAGTAAATTGAAGTTTTGAAAAGTAAATTGAAACAATGTTGCATCAATAACAACTGGTTTTTATTTTAAAAAAATATTAAAAATAAATACAATACTCTAATTAGTTGAAAAATCTTTCTTTTCAGTAAAATTTATTCTGAGCTCAATTCTTCAATTTACAGTAATCTTATGATAAAACAAGAAATTGAGAAAAAAGTAAACCAAAACAATGACAACTACTAAAGGTATCCCTTATTAGTTCATGATACACGACACGTGATCAGTCCCACCATCGTGAGATAAATGTGAGAAATATCGATAAGCTTGTATTGACATAAAGAACAACTTTCTTGATTATTTGTATTAACTGTTGGGTAGATACAGTGAGAAACGATAGAATACAACAACCTCCATTTTCTAGAAAAATTAGACAACAAAACCATTTTATTATTTTCGGCACCTTCTCTTAACGCTTTTGTGTTAACTTTATGTGGTTCGGTTGTCGATGAATATTCGGGTGATCGTATTATGTGTTACATGTATACAGTGACGGGTATTTGGATTTAAATCCAGTCAAATAATGAATTAAACAGAATAATAAAGGAATACCATGAATGAGCTCATGGTATATGATGTACTGCTGGTCCCACTGTCTTGAAATGGAATATTCAAATTTGTGGAAAATGTTATGATTGTACTCAATAGCACAATCAGTTGAATGGAATACTAAACGAATACCATAAATGAGCTCATAGTAGACTAGTTGTACAAAATCTTAAAATTCATGTAAAAAATGGCAACAAATCAATATAAACTATAAGAATACTGATTTAATAACTATTAAACATGCGTTTGTTGTTCCAATAATTTATATTTGGCATTATTGACCAGTCTTCTTAGAAAGTTTCTTAGACTGTTGTCCAGTTAATCAATGAATATTCGTCTTTTACAATTGCAATGAAACAGAAGCGTTTTTTATGATTCAAAAATTAATATCTAAACTACTCAAACAAAACGCAAAATCCATCAGCAACATCTGGTTTGATCTCCCATTTGCTCTTGCCTGTAACCATCTTCCCAAGCCTCTGCACCAATATTAAGAAAATTTCCAATAAAACTGCCTTTGTCCTCTTGTGGCCCTCTCTCCGCACGATGCAATCGTAAACAAACAATAAAATTCGCCCGCCCCATCTGCACCCGGCCGACTTAAATCAAAATTGGATGACCTGGAAAAAGCTGAAGCCAGATCGTGGCTCAACTGGCGAGCTGATTTGCACACAATATCCAACCACAACCGTTCCAACCGGCGCGACACAGGACAGCCATACCACACAACGATGGGACAACAATCCATCGCCAAAAGTCCCTTTCGCGAATACCGCGTGGATACCAGCGATACCGTTTTTGATGGAACTACAAACGAATCAAACATTTGCTTCACACAACGCTGCCATCCATCCATCCATCTCGCCAGCAGCAAAACCATTGATTGTGCGAACCGCAAACGGACGGTGACAATTTGCGTGAAACGGGGGATAACAGGGCGGGAAATCAAACGAACTGTGTCCGAAATGGAAATGGAATACACAAACGTTGATAAAAATTGTCACAAACGGGAGCAGCAGCAGCAGCAAGAATGCAAAAAGGAACGCGTTTCGCTCATTTTTCGTCCATATCTATACGTCCGCTGGGTTTGGCGATCGCGATAGAGTGGGAAAGACATAAGAAGCGAATGGAATAACGAACAACGGACAGGAAAGCGAGACGATCAAAGCCCCGTAAAAGGACTTCCGTGGCATTGTTTCACGATGTGAGCGGTGAGGACTTTTGCACGGTTTGTGTTGCGTTTCTGGCGGATCTTCTTACACACACACACGCCCTTCAGCATGACGATGACGACCAAAATGCAGCGCACGCCAGTGTTCGATTACACGCAGTGGTGTAAAAATGTTGAACAATGCACAAGTTTATGATGAAGTTTCAGTTAAAATATTCTGGTATTTTGTTTGATTTATGACAGAGTAACAGTGTTAAAACAAATTATAATTTTAAAATTATCATTTGACCAATATCGTATCACATAAAATGAGGCAGAAGTTTGTAAAGATTAGCCATATTTTGACGATTTTATAGCAAGAACGACCGTTGCTAATTTTAAATGGATAAAAACACTTATTAATCAATCTAATTTCTAATTTGGCTATTTTTAACTGTTATTGATGAGTTAATTTAATTATCATTCTGATATTTTAGACAACTTTTCCTTAAAAAATATTATAAAAGTAAACGTTTTCAATAATTATTTAAAATAAAAATTAATCACTAATCACCAATCATAGTATGTAATCAAAATAAGCAATATTGTGACGATGCAAAGCAAGAAGAAATATAATAAATTTTAAATGAGTAAAACGTATTCCTTAACTTTAATTTATTAATTTTTTATATGCGTATTACTTTATGCGTATTAATTTTGATTTTACAAATATCATATTTCTAAGACGTTATGAGATGAATTTGTTTTATACATTTATCCCAATCTATTTCTATTTTTACTATTATTTTTTTATTAGCAGATTTTGTTAGGTTTTATTATGACATATTTTTTAAATAATCTAATTTAATTCTATTGCAATAAACTGTGGGTGTTCTTTTTCGTACTAACTCGATTTTAAAGTATGTCAAAACTAGAAAAAAAACCACTTCCACAAATCAAAATAGCAAACGATCTTATAAAAAATTGACAATTTTATAGCAATTACAACTGTTTTTAATTTTTAAGTGTAATTTTTATAAATATCATTTTCCAAACGCACTACGAATTTCAATTTTCGTTTAAATTCTGTAAAATTTAGCTAAACTAAAATATTGTATAGCAAGTGTCATCAGAAGATCAGAATAAAAAATGTAAGCTCACAGTACACGATATGAATCTGGTCCCACCATACCAAAATGTGCATGAAATATAACAAAACACTGGAAAAATTTATCTTTAAATTAAAATAAACTCTGAACATAATAAAAAAGAATTTTCTTACTCATCCCCTCCCTCAGGAAAACCTGCCGCTCCTTAATGACACTTTACCCAAAAGTAAAACAATGCGCATTCGTGTTTTGAAAAACTTTTCCCTTTTGAACATCATTACGAACGCATTCTCGCGACTCTGTCCACTCTATTTGGTTCAAAAGCGCTTTACCACAGAATGCATCATTGTTTGCCCTTGAAGTTTGAGTTGTTTTTCGGTCCGGAGACATTTTTTTCCAAACCACACATCTCACGCAACGAAGCGCAGACGGCGGGCGACACTGTCAAAACGATTATCGCGCCTTCCCCGGTGCGATGCGCCTTGACAGAAACGATGCGAGATGAAGTCGAAAATTAAGTGCAACACTTTCCATTATTGGATTTAATGCATTGTGAGCGGACGAGTGAATGTTTCTTGGCCGGTAAAAGTTTCCATCCGTTTGGTTTTGTTGGACTTCGTTTTTTTGTACCATTTGTCACCGTTTCTTTACGGTTTCAGCAAGAAATCATCCGATGAATTCGGTTGCACATTTTTCATCGCTCGCTTCTTACATTCGGCGTTCGGCCGACGCTGGAATGTACCAATTATTTCTAGAGCTCACTCTTCCCATTACCCGTGGCCAATGTACACGCGCAAAAATAGTAACAAAATATTTATTGTCCTTTTTGTCGCGCAGATCCTTGAGCTTTCGGGTTTGTTACTCTCTTGCGCCTTTGCGCTGCCATAAAACACCGAGACCGAGATTCGTACCGGCAGCAACACACCGTGCACGGCCAAACCGCAAGTCAAACATTGGCTCTGTCCGGTGCTTCACGGTGGCGTAGGTTGCGCCAACATTGGCCTAATTGGCATTCCCCGTCCACGCTAGCCCTAAAATCCTGAAGCAAGATAATTAGAGCAGCATTTCCACCAGAACAAACCCGCTCAGAAACTAACGCATTTTTCGGTATTGCCGGTCGATCTCCTGGCGGTGGTATCCAGCGAAAAGGTGGTGACTGAGGCGTTCATCCCCCCCCCCAAAAAACCGCGACATTGCTGCTGCTTCGCTAGCGAAAAACGAATGGCAGATGGTGCCGGATGAGATGCGGACCAGGAATGTCAGGTTTCCATCACGAAGTCCCAGACTCACGGCGGTCGAACACACCCCGGAACAATGGGGGTAAAAGTTTGATCGAGAGCTCGGCTGGTTCGGAGGTTTTTCAGCACAACACCGTTGTCGTTGTAACAAGCGCGTTAAAACCACCAGGTTTACCCAGGTTTCCGAACTGTCAATCAGTGCCCTTTCTGCCACGGTTTTCGGGCGTTCGGTGAAGCGCAAAAATTCGACACCGATAAATGGCGTCAAACACTCTCTAATTGCCACTACTGGCCAAAAATCTAAATGTTTGTTGACGTGGCAGGGTATACCAAGTGCGCTATTATGTCTTCCGTTCCGAGGGACGAACAAACAATTGTAGTTGTGTAATCTGAAGTTATCGATTCGTTGGAAAATATTGGATTGATTTGGTCCCCGTATTACAAATTCTGCAACTTACTCGGCTCTCTCGGAAGCGATGCATGTTGCATGTGTTCGCAGATCAGATGTCAGGAACTAGAGCAAACACTGATTAAGAAATTCCTCTGAACGGGGTTAGTGCATGCGTTATTCATCCGGAGCACTTTTTCGATGCCATTCATTGTTCGAAGGATTGTGTGTCACTTGGTCTTATCTACTTCTCTAGCAAAAAGGGGAATTTACATCTGATGACTTAAACAGAATTTATAGAAAATATTTTTCCCAAGAATTGCCGATAAAAAATTAATGGAAATGGTAAAACAAAAATTCTTTCTGGCAATGAAAACTTTTTACTGCCTGCAGAAATACCCCGAGAACCAATCAATACAGGTTGCATTGATTTAGTTTTTATTGCTCAACGTTACGGAAGGTTATGAGCGTCTCCGCTAGGTCAGGGATGCGCAACTCAGGTACTTACGAGTAGCTAAGGTAATTTTGAAACTTAATTTGAACACCTCGAACTGAATATTTCAACTACAACTGACAATGTTGTCGATTGAAATGTTTAATGACAGCTCTTCATGTATTTTTTAAACTATATTTGCATATGCAATTTATCTTGATTTGCAGAGGATAGACGTCAATTGAATTGAATTGATAAATTGCCAACGAAGCAATAGAAATTACAAAACAGCTCGTTGACTTATTAGGCATTTATTCGATTATGCAGCTAAATGTAGGAAAAATCAAATATAAACATTCAGTATGTTATGGTATTTGAAACATACGCGCTTAACGTGGAAACGAAAAACAAAATATACAAAAGGGAGAAACGCGCGAAATTCATTTAATGAACAAATAAGAACAAAAAACTAGTACGTATATTACCAATAGTTTGAAAATGAAACAGAACGAAACAAACTTATTAAGATAAAATTCTTGGTTTTATCTAAAAATAATCTTTGCGACTTTTGTTTTGAAAGTGATTTAAATACAGAACATAGAATATAGTAGATAAATCAATAGTAAAAATGAGACGAATTAATAAACTGAAAAACTCTTTTTTACAAGAAAATTTAACTGAAAATTATATTTTTAAAGTTTTCAACATCAATACATATAATGTGAATCAGAATAAAGGAATGAAAAATCAAAACAGAGCAACAACATGAAGTGCTAAATAGACATAAATAAATTAATAAAAAGAAGAAGCAAAAACAGAAGAAAATAAAATTATAGAATTTTTGTCCTTTTTTTCGTTGAAACTACTGTATGAAAAAGTTTTAACTTGCCATTTCGTAAGGAAGCAATAGAATTAAACATAAAAAACACAACAAACAATAGGATTGAATACAAAATTTCTAACAGAGCACAAAACATACAAAACCTAAATAGAATTAACGAAAGTCACGATATAAATAGAGGACTGCTAAAAACAAATACCAAATCACGAGATTAATAGAAAAAATATACAATAAGGAATAGATAAAATTCATAAATAAAGAAAGGAAAGCAAAATTACACGTAATCTTGGATATTTGAATACTTTTTTTTGATAATTAGAGCTTTCTTCTCCACTTTCATTGCTTTATAATTAAATAAGGGAATGTTCGCAATATCTGTGTGCAAGAAATCTTAAACGATTTGTTCATCCCTGACATTGGAAATTAATCAACCATTTCGATTTGTTCTATCCCTCCTAAGTTTCTAGAAATGGTTCTAAATTAATGAAATATTTTCTAGCATAGGCCCCTTTTCCCGAAAAGATATTTCAAAATACACAATCCCTCTACAAAACTATTTTCTTTCCGTTGATTAAACAAAGGCTACGGAATAGACCATCGTTCCTCCAGAAAAAGGACACGACAAACGAGTCCAAGTCCAGAAGCCTTCCCGTTTTCTTTGCCACCACTGATTGATTTGCGATAATGTCATCAATGTTTTATGATCGGGCCAAAGGCGTCGGCCACAGAAAACCAACCCAACCAGCGTTCATTATTGTGTGTCGTAAAATTTTTACAACTACATCCTGGCCGGCATTAAGTTTTGTGATAGAATCGAATCGGTGGAAGCAAGGCAAAAGCAAAACAAGGGTGGTAAGTAATTGCAAAACGCGACCAAAAACCGACCAAACTTCCGGAAACGCTGGTGCTATCTTGCTCTTTTTCCCTTAGATGCGAAGCAGAACACAACTTTCCTAATCATCGCTGTGGTAAAGTTGCTTTTGTGAGCTTCTGTGTGAAAAACTATTTCCTTCGCCCTACAATAAAAGGCGCAAAAGGAATGAAAAAAGCATAGCAAACACACTTTAAATTAAGAATGCCGAAAAGTTGCAATTGATTGCCTTCCACCGGGTTGTTGTAATGCGAATAATTTTTCTGTTTTTTTACCACAAACAAACAAAAACTTAACATCAATATAAGAATAGTGAAAAAAAAAAACTTATTTTTCAAGTCAATACTCAAACACACAGAAACATTACACGCGTTTATGGAAAAAAGAAACAGAAAACATATAAAAACACACAGAAAAAAATGTTAAAACTTCATCAAACAAAATAAACTTCAAATCGGTCTCCCTGTCTTTGCTTAGCGTCCTCTTAAGCAATGGAAAGAAATCAACAACCACAGAAAAACCCGACACAAAAAAAGGAAGTCATTTTAGAACGAGGTTCGGCCCGCTTTCCCAACACAAGCTGGCCACACATAATATGTACCGAGCGAACGTGTCGATACGTTTATATGCTTTACGTTTCGGGTAAAAGGATGGTTTGAATTTGTCAGTTTTGCTAATTGTGAAATATTTCCTTCGGCACGCAATCTGCCCGGAAGGGACCCACCAGAGCCCCCATGTTCGGGACGCCGACTTCTTACCAGTCTAAAGACGCAAGGGTTTGGGTGAGCTGCAAATGAATGATGAAGTAGCCACCACAGAACGCGTAAAGAGAGAAAGAAAAAACAAACTACCAACTTGACAGCGCTTAAGTACATTGCGCACACGCATAACACACATAAGCCGAGGAAGGCAACGTAGAAGACGCGCCGTGTGAGGTGAAAACGAAGGAAGTTAAGTGTTAATGTAAGTAGAATTGAAGGCAAAAGTGAAAAAAGCAACACAAAACCCGTAAATGAGCCTGGCTTTCGATGCACCCGGCATCGAGGAGAGAAGATAAGAACGTTTGGAAGGCAAAAAAAATGTGAGAAAATGTGTTTTTGCATCATCAATACCTCTGGTCTTGTTGAGCACACGAAGCCAGGAACCATGGAAGAAGGAGGACCCACAGAAGTACACGGAAGTACCCTTCGGTGTGTGTTAATGTCCTGGGCTTGATGATGTTACTTGATTAACTTTCTTCTATTTACGCTCAATTCTCAAACACACAAACGGTTCGGCCCCGTTTCTCCCGGATTGTACACTTAATTTTGCCATTATTCACAATAATTAGCACCGTAGCACCCTGTCCTTTTCGAGGGGACAGACACCGAAGGTATCAGTTAAGATCCCAGCGCGATAACTGATCGTTACCCGATAAAGCCGGGCCGATAGAGTGATGTGAAAATGTCACACCAGCAAAACCCGGCAAACAACTCGGATCCTTGTGCCGAGTCGGTTCTTCAGCTTTGCCGCGGTAACCAATTTTCGGACCCTGTTTCGTGTCAACAATGGTTCGCGCTCCCTTTAATTAAATTACCAACACGGCAAACGATGCCGAAACGGCACGAAACGCACACCGGCGATCCTCGTTCTCTCGCACTGTGTCGGAATCGTTACATCTGCCGCAGTATGCAGAGGAACTCTGGAAGAAAGGAGGTAGCCGAGGTAAGTCTTCTTGGCGTCCGGCGTTCGCGAGTTCCTCCACCGTGGCACAAAGTTTGGCACAAGGAAGAACAAGCGCGCATAATTACAAATTGCACTTTTTCGGCCCTTTTTTTCACCTCGTTCGGGGTGTCATTCGAGCGTCCAGGATCGGGCGTCTTTCGGTAGGCGCGCGCGATCGTACCGGGCTCGTTGTTTTGTCGGTGTGATCACTCCTCGCCTGGCACGAAGATGCCTCCGGGGACAGGTTGGACGCTTTCCGGGGACCAGGTAGAAGCAACCGGTACCGGCTGGGAAAATGGATGGGTTTTGGTGGCGTTAATAAGAGGATGGTTCCCGCAAGGGAACCTTGTTAGCTTCGATCGAGTTAGGCTGCGGAACAGTCGGGAGGAGGGCCCCAAAAAAAAAGACAGAACAGTGAAGGATAAAATTGCAAAAGAATGTTTTTGTGGTGGTAGTTTTTAAAAGAGTTATAAAAATGTTGTTGTGCTTCTTTGCGCTACTCGTTCGGTGTGGAGAGCAGGGAAAAGAAATTATTGCAAATATTAGGCATTCTTCGTGACAAAAATTGGACAGAGACAACTTCAACTAAATTTGATGGGTAAGGGAACACATTGCAATGCCATATAAATAAATCATCGGATTCTCAATATCTCAATAAGATTTTATGTTTGATACCACGGCAACTTCAAAGTACAGAGCTACATATAATTTTTTTTGCATTCTTGGAACTTATTTGAAGGAAACGGGGAACTTCCAAACAACTATACTTTAGTCTGATTCATGCTTCCTAGGCTTCTACAGAAGAACAGGCTCAACATGAAGCTATTCTTTAAATCTTCAAATGATATCTTACAAGCTACGTTAATTTTAGGAGACATTAAAGGAAGAAAACACGCTGGAATGATAGGCAGTTAAAGAAGAATTTAATTCAAAGGGAAAGTAGTGAAGTCATTAAACCTTCTGAAAACATGAGAGAAGAGGAACATTGTTACTACATACAATAAGCGAGAACATTTCTAGGACCCAAGTATCAAGCCGTGATCGTCGATCTCCAGGATGTTTATTGGAACTTCTCCCTAGAATTCTCCAGTTTTTCTCAAAACGCTCATCACCTTGGCCCTCATCAACACCCAAAAGCAGTCCATTAAGTACTCAGGTAAAAGCAATACTTCTTTTTAAAGTATTGTCCTTTAATTTTCATTTGCTTTTCAAGCATGCATCCGGATTTTTGGGGATCCAAAAGAGGCTATGATTCCAAAAGAGTACGATTTAAGTACTAGAACTCTTTTGCAAGTTTTATCTAAATCATTTTCATAGACACGATGGCATCAAATTTACTGATAAGATAAGATCTTAAAGTTATGAGTTGAGCATGTCAGAAATATTTTGATCAACGGTTTCTAATCGATTTCTCAATATATCTCAATATATATTTTTAATACAACTTATATGAAATTCATCCATTGTTGTCAAGTCATGAAAACTAGGAAAGATCTACACAACAACACCCAATTCTCAAATGTGAGTCCGTGTGAGTCTTACAGAGAGAATTACCTCATATTTAACCTCTCAAACCCAAATTAAGGTTGTCTTCAATGGTAAGAGTTAAATCTCTAATCATAGCAACATTTGCCTATATTTAAAAATTAATTCATAAGTCTTAAAAGCTCGAGTATATTGCTCATTTCCTCAAGTTTGACCCTATGGCCCATCATTTTATGAAAATTTCCCTAAATGGGATTCTTTTAGCTTCAATTTTTCTCATAAAATCTGTCACAAGACCTCACGCAAATAGGGAGATCAGACAACCACAGCCTATCTTTACTAGAACTTAACTTTAATTATCTATAGCCTGAACTTACGCACATCTTTCCACATTCTGTCAAAGCCTGGTGATAAGTACATAAACTATTTTAAGCAAAATGTAGTAAAATCATTCATACTCTTTGAACCTCAAGCTGTAAATCCCTCTGTTTTGGGTTCGTTGGGAAGATACTCACATGTTCTTCCACAGGAGGCGTTAACGATTGGTCTTAACCCAGCGCAAAATTGCACTCCTGCGCTTATCCATGAAAATAACCACTTAAAGGTGAATTCGATATGCTCTTTGCAGCTTGTTCGAACTGTGTTTGCCACATTTTCCCGACCATCACTGTCGCGGGTACGCTGTACCGCGCAGGTCTCCTCCTCCGGTCCCTACCAGCGGCAACTTGCCCAATTTGCTGCCCGCGCTTCGCTCCCTCTCAATTCCGCTGGACGGCGGCGATGATCGATGGCGAAAAGAACCGAAGGTAACATAATCAGCGTTAACCACCTCTCTTCGCAAGGGAGTTTTGTTTCATTTTAATGTTCCAACCTGCAGCAGCGCCTACCTCCCATATCTCCCTGTTTACCGTTCCCGCAACTAGACGCGACTTATTGGGTGAAAAGGAAAAAAAAACTGTGAGTACTTTTAGACCTTCTCTCGGTTGTTGTTTTTTGTGTTTTGCTTCCAAAAACGATCACCTCGTTGTTGTTGGCGTTCGAGTTCTCGATCACTTTTTCTTCTCTCTGCACGGCTCTTCGGTAAAACACGGCGACCAAAAACTCAGAACTCGTTCCAATTTTGTGGCGTGAAGATGGAGGAGATGCACACACAGCGAAACAGACCCCCGGGAGGCCTTCTTCTCTGATTGCCCATCCGTGGCCCTGGTTGGCGTCCCTAACAGGGTGGGGAGAAATAATTTAGGAGAGAAAATCGACATTTGATATCTTCTCGTTTCGCGCTTCGGTCTCGTTATTCAATTACTTGCCATCCTTAGCAACGATCGGCGAGGTAAGCAAGCGGACGGCGGACCAGAGGCGGCTTAAAAAAAGGATTCGCTTTCGGGTCCCGGCGCGAAACTGGGCAACGCAAATGAATGCCGCACGCCATCATCCATGTCGTCATGGCGTGTCGTGGGGATGTCCAGAGAACGAGTACACCGAGGCAGTTAACGCGCATCACCTTGCCAGGTCTCTCTGGTTCTCTTCCTTTGCAAGGACAGGACATCCACACCAGTTTCAGCACAATTTGTCTTGCCGCGTGTGTTTTTTTTGTTCTTGTTTCCTCCATTCTGTTCGTATTTTGTGCGTGTGGCGCACACACAACGTTTTCACACTCCGGTGTAAGATTTTGAAAAGCCGGGCAGCCGGGATCTTTGAGACTGTGCGCGCACAATGTGGAAGGTGCAAAACGGATATTGACAACCGTACCACAGGTACACCTCACCGAAGGCAAAACGACAAGCGAAAGAAACTCTGTTCAGAGGGAGGTGAAATATGAGTTCCGTCCCGGTCGGTGGAACATCCGCCCGTCACCTCTTGCATCCTTGCGTATCCTTTTTTGATCCCTTTGGTCGGCATCATGCACACACACACACAAACAAAAGCAAAACAACCGCATTCAAATCCATTTGGCAGTTGGGCTTAACATTGTTGATGGTTGATTGCATTTCTTGCACACAGGTCAACGTGCAGACGATTTATATGAAGAGCTAAAGAACTGCAACAACTCTCAAGGTTTTTTTTTGTCCCGTTGATATGTCCCGATTGTGGCATGTTCAATGGGAAGCGCAATTACAACATTGATGATCGATCGGTCGGTGCGATCGTGTGATCAGAGTACCTGTGTTCTCACCGGTCGGGAAAAGACAATCATTATTGCGTGAGAGACTTGTTGTAAATCCTTCCGTAATAGAACCGTCAACATGACAGTTTCCAAAAGCTTCTACATAGGTTCCCGTGCCATAAATCATGACCGTCGGGTAGTGTTGGTGACACAATTGCTCTTTCTCTTTTTGTTTGCTAATGGTCATTCAAGTTTCATCTTTTCCAGAGCACATTATTGAATTGAAGTAGATCGTAAAGAGTGGTAACGTTTGCGTTATAACAATGGACTGGTTTTAAAGATTTTTTATGGACTGACCTTGTCAACTGTAGGTCATTTTTCTATACATCATTAATAATCTATCTATCTTCATTGTCAATCAATTCGGAACAGATATGACCATAAAATTCTGGATATCATGTGGTTCTTTATGACCGTCAGCTATTAAGAATATACAAATTCTTCTCAGTAAAGTTTTCGCCATAGAACTATACTGCATGTTATAGCATCAGAAGAACCTCTCGAACTTTGAAGGAAATCCTGTACCTTATAGACGTTAGTCTGTAGAAGCCTCAACCGATGTCGTCTTCATTCACAAATCTGGAGTCATTAGAGATTACTTGAGATTGGATGGCAACTTCTTGGACGAGGTAAGCCAGAGTTTAGTACTTAGAATTTTCCAGAAATTGGTAAAATTTTTATGATTTTGACTTCTGCCCAATGAGCCAAGCGGTGCTCTTTAGAGGAACTTATTACAAAATGTTTTAATGTATAATGTTTTTTTTAATAAAGTGAACAGATTTTTCTAAGCGAAATGTAAACGCAACCTTAGTTTATATGCTTTAATAATGTTGTTATCAAATTCTGTTAGTGTAATGGCAAATCATCAAACATGCTTATAGAGGACACATCACAAGACACGTACCCAAACCGTTCAGATTAGTCTTTAAAAGCAAATCAAGTACCTTTTATTCTTTCGAAAGACAATTTCTCTTTCATGCTGTTTAAAAAGAAGCCAAAATATAAATCATAATTAATTTGGATTTGGAACTCCGGAAGGTAATTGATTAACTCACCTCGATTTTTTAGATGATTTTCTTACAGCAGCTTGTGATACATCACGCGGAACAATCTTCCGATACACCGCACGAACGATTCTTCGGATGCTTAACACATTTATTCTTGAAACGATTTCCCAGGACGCAACAAGTTTCTAATACCACGAAGCAAACCTACTTCATCACTGCACTAATAAAAAAAGCAAGGATCAATTCGGTCACACGCCACCATTGTCCGGTATTGTCTTCGCAAAGAAAAGCTTACGGACAGCAATATCCTAGTACTGCCAAAACGGAAGGAAATTGCCTACGCTTACGCGCCTTTCCTTCAGTCCAGTCATTAACACTTTCATTACGCGCTTTATCCTGCCGGCTGCCGGAGTCACACGAATCCGTTGTTCCTTGTTACGTTCTGGTACAAATCAATGTGGGCAAAGCAGTCAAGAATGCGCTGGCATACCTGCTACTGCCACTAGTGCTACTGCTACTGTCCGCAATGCGCAATATCCGTACCCGGTGGGCGCGGACGACAACGATGATGATGAGGGGCCACATGGTACCCACACCGGGACACGTGTGGTTGTGGAAGTTTTCCATTTTCCCAGCACCGTTGGTGGTCAGACACGAGCCACGGCGACCTATGATGATGATGATGGGCATTGGAACCTGGGCAATAACTGGGTTGGCGTTTTTTGTGCGCCCAAGCGCCCGTGTCATCTTTCGCGGACCCCGGTACGAGGGTATCCCGGACATTTTCATTGAAGTGGTTGTTCCGTTCTGATGTTCGATTTCAATCTCACTCACAGCAGGCGGTCCACCGAACCAGGAACCACCGTCACCACCATCACCGACACACGACCACCGGATCGGGCAAAAGGTTTCGCGACTTTTGCGGTCGTACCGGCAGTAAAAGTATGCCCGGAATGCGGAAGAACCGGTGTGTTGCGGTATGGTAAAGGGTGGATGTGTCAATAACAGAGTGCACTAACTTCCGCACTGGTTCTATGGGTGTGTGTGAGCCGTTCTTTTGATCCTGGGCTCTCCTATAGGTAGCGCCGTGCTGTCTATCTTTATAGCTATCTAACTTTGGCTTGCCGATCGCATCCGTTTTGGGGTCAAATAATATTTAGTCTCTTAGCTTAGGTTTGATATAGCAGCGGTGGCAATAATAACGGATAAAACGTAACGCGATATCCGCAAAACCGCAAGTGATTGTGACGGATTGTTCATGGAGGAGTTTGGTTGCCCGAAATAGAATTGTGTGCGCCACCAGCAAAACCTAACTTTGTGCGATCGTCCTGGAGCAGTAGCTTTTAACTTGATTTTAGAATTTTAATTTCTTGTTACGTATTAATTTGAGCACATCGATAATGTAAAACGTTTTGTGTGAATATTTTAGAGCCTTCCTGGAGACACAACCACAAGGGAACGATTCTAAAGACTACGTACGACCTTACTAAATAATGATTAAGATTGTTCGATTAAAAGATTAAATAACAAAACCACTGGAAGGAATCGAGTTTGGGGAGCAAGCAGACTTAGGTAGCTTTTTAGCCAGTAATAGCTACAGACGCTGGTGATCCTTTGGATGCTTTGCTTTGGTTCGATGAAACCGTTCGTTTTGGAGTTCCTCCAGTGTGTTGCTGCGTTTGCTCGCGCTCCTTCAAGTACTGATGAACGGAGGCGAACTTTTGCTGCCGTGCAATCTGTAGCGGTGTGTAACCGTCCTGATTCGGGATGGTACAATCGGACCCGGCTGCTACCAGTTGCTTAACGATCGGCAGATGCCCGAACATGACTGCGGCATGAAGGGCCGTTTCACCGTTTGCCAGGGTGCCAAGATTTGGACGGAATTTGAGCAGTTCGTGCACTACGGCGCTGTGTCCTTTGTGGGCCGCCTTGAACAGGGCCGTTGCGCCATCCTGGGGAAGAGATATGGTGAAAAATATTAGTACAAACTGTTTCAAATTGAACTCGTCTGGATTCAAAGAGATATCATCCTGACTAATATAGATAATTTTAACATTCATTTTAAACATGATCTAATTAGTAACAGGATGAGCATCTTATCTCTTTGTTATGATCATTTTAACATCCTATTACTTACACATCGCACCGCATCGACCACAGCTCCATTATGCAGCAATATCTTGACGACATGATCGTGTCCCATCTGTGCCGCAATCCACAGCGGCGTAGCGCCATCATTCCTCGGAGCGTCTGGATTCGCACCGGCAGCTAGCAACAACTTCAACACCAAACTATGTCCATTCTGTGCCGCTATAAACAATGGTGTAGCACGATCCTGCAAAAAAAGGGAAAACAAAAATGATTTAGAAATGGAGATGAGTAATTCTGAGTCACTAACTTCCGCACACAATGTATTGGGAGATAATTGTTTAGGGTGTTATAAATGCTTTTCTCCATATCTTTGTGCACCAACAGAACTGAATTCCCCATCAACTTCTTGGGAGGGCCTTAGAAAAGGTATTAGGTCCATCACGCTTCAGCAAATTTTCTCCCACGACTGCTAGAATAATGCCACCCAATACGGGAACTTCAAGCGTGTTGAAGCACTCGCTCCAAACCAATCTCATTAGGCGGCGCGGGCATGGGCACACGGATGTAATGTGGACGGATTTTTGTGGTTATTTATGCGCGCGAAATGCTTCGGGACGAGACCTCCGGAGTGACCCTGCAACATTCTAGCGGAAATTGCACACTCAAATACAAAAACACAACCTCTGGACGCTGGTAAGAACCACCGGCATCGAGCTGGGGGAGTGTTTGGTAGTAAATCAACCAATTTACAGTTACGGACCTGACCTAAATCCCTTCCCCGGAGAAGACTTCTATAAATTACCGACACCCAAACCGACTCAGACAGCTGATGCTGATGAGATGAGAAGGTAGAAGATGCGGTTCTCGCCAGTGGGCTTCAAACCAACGCTTAAAAAAACGCCAACAGCTACACCAACCCAAACCACAAACACACGGAGCCCGCGGTGGTCGAATTGTGCCGCGGCGTGAACTACTTCTCCCGCACGCTGGAGCTCCTTCCTGCTCCCGATCTCGTCGACCGGCAGGCCTCTGTGAACCGCAAGCAAATTAATCCCGCAGGCGCTCCAGTATGAAGAAGATGCGAAAAAAAATGACGCTCACCTTCCTTTTAAGTAAAACCTTTTCATAATTCTTGATGGCTTTTGCCCACACTCGAAGGATCCGGGAACTAGAACGGGTGCGGCAAGGACAGGTAACTAAAATTTCTGCGAGACAAATCCGTACCGGTGTTGCATTCGACGGCGGGGAGCATCTTTTGATGGTTTCTGGAGCTCCCATTTTTTTTTCTATTTGTTTGGCCAGTGCAAAACCGCACCATCTGAAGAGATGCCACCCGGTGAATCCTTCTTACCGAACGCTGATGGTTGCTTTCTAAAACCCTACACCTTCGTTCTCGGAAGGAAGCGGGTAATCGTGCCAATTTTTCACTTTACCATCTTCGCTCACGCCGACCTGGATCGACCTACTTCTTCTGCAGGAATTTTAAGCCCCAAAATGAAGGCGAAAAAAAAACATCCGGAATTGGGTATCTTCTTCCTCAAAAAAAAGCGGTAAGATTTCATCACTCGTTCGAACAACAACCGTACGCCGCGATCGAATGAAATCGGTCACAGAAGTTATGCAACCCACAAAAATGTTGCTGGTCTAGGCAAAGCGGTCGTTTCGATGATATGCGCCATCGCTGCTGCACAACTTTTTTTATGACTAGCGAGAATTGCACTCCCTCGATTCTCCGTAAACATCTGCATACGGCGGCGCAATGTGGCATATTGCGGGTTAAAGGGTAAGCAATAAAAAGGTCACTTATCGTGTTTACTACTTTGGCCCCGGCTCGCTCGCTAGGAAATGATGGACATTTATGGACGGGTGGTAAATTGGGCGTATGATGGAACTGATCAAAACCTCGGCATAGCAGGCGTATCGAGGCGTATAGAAAACGGCTTTTAAGTAAGTACTAATTTTAAGCTTCATAAACTTTAACACACCAGTGAAAGAGTGTAACTTTCACGGTTGTAATCGTTTATAATGCGTGGAACGATCCAAAGAGGGATATGTGGTTTGTTTGTAATGGATTGCTTTATAGACACATGTTTGTGGTATTTGATACACTCGAAGAGTCCGGCTGTTAGTTATCTATTTAATGGAACATACTTCACTAAATCTTGATGCTTCCTGATCAGTTGGTTTTGATCTATTTTGACTGTGAAAAGAATTATGTTTATCGTAGACAGAAGAAAGGTTTGATCGAGATTTGAACTAGGATCAAGTATGTTGTTGAATCGTTCAAGGTATCTCCAACAAGAAATTGGTTGCCCAACTAATCTATTGATGTCCAATGATCTCTCGGTGTAGTTTTGTAGCGTTATTTGATACTATTGAGATATTCTCAAAGTCAACGAGACCCTTTTGATGGGGAAATATTTTGTGCGGAGACTCTTAACCCTGCTACGATTCTTGCTAAGATTGCTACAATTCTAGTATTACTGATTTTGCAATTTATTAGATTCCTTCCAAGAATTCACCCGCAGTAGAGTGAGAGCTTAGTGGGATTAAATTCTACGTGTAGGTGAAGCGTATTTAAATAGTTCAACGAATATACTAAACAACTTCCATAACATGCGATGAATGATCATATCACAACCATATTGAAAACGGTCCAGAACTTCTCGAGGTCGCTTGCGAATATAATTTAAATTGAATGTCAAATTTAAATGTCAAAATTATTAAGTGACGAACAAAACTTGCATGAACATCCAACATGTACCAACCGATCAATGTTCTCAATACTTTGGAATTGGGAAGAACGTTTCCTGAAATAGCAGAGTCTTGAGAATCAACCATCTTTTCAAACTGAATATAAAATTATTAAAGGACTACGTCTCTGGTAATTAACGAATTCTTGTGTTGTGTATCAGGCATATACATTCAGGGACCTCAAGTAAAGGAATCCTTCAATAGCTATTGCAGCAGGTTTTTTTTTAATTCAATTAGAACGGCCTGGCCGTATTGCTATTGCAGCAGGTATGTTATGGCGAAAATTGACGAGCATTAGACGAAGTTTCTGTAAAATAATTATATGCCGTCATCCGCGTTAACTGTAACTGTAAACACTGCTGTACTAATTTCTTGAAGTACTAGAGGATTTAAGGCTTAGTTTACCAACAGTTTTATTTATTTTAAAGATTACATATGCCTAGTTATACTCTCCAACTATAAATGGGTTACAAGAGTCTTCTGACTATGCAAGAGTATGCCATGACTCGATCGAAATCACTTAAACAAGTATTCTTCTTGACTTAACCACCTGCTAGGTTCTGTCGATCATTTAACGGCTTAGTACATTTTAGTAGTACTTAGTAGGTGGACAATCAGTTCTTGTCAATTCTACAAATGTTGAAAGAGTATTCATAACAAGCTTAAATGTTAATAATAAATTTACCCTTAACAAATTTAACCAAATTGACTTTTACTGGGAAAAGTAAAGCTCTCATGAAGGACTATAATCATCAAAAATAAACTATTTCCTTAAATGCATTCCATTCATTTCCAGGACATAAATTATCATCCGCACCTGTGCCTCACTCGGGAGTTGGCGAGATAGCGAGTACACGTGTGACACCGCCGTCCAAGCATTTCCTACTCTTCCATGGAGTGGACGAAGAAAATGTGTCACTTAACGAACGAAACCAGAGGAAGTTCCAGAGAGCATAACAGAACCCGGGGGGAGCCCAATATCCTGACGCATTTTTAAGTGCTCCCGTGCACGCCGGCTCGTTTTTTACGTTCTATTAAGCAAAATTTCCATTAAAATCTAAATTGTCCACATGCATCATTTATCTTCGTTTCATTAGAATTGTATAAGGTGCATGCGACGGCGGCCGTCGTTTTAGTGGCCGGCCACCGTGCTCTTTCCGTTTTTTTGTTGTTTCTTCTGCATATTGCGGGATCGGATTGCGTCTCCGAGAACTCTGGAAACGAGACCTGGAAATTGGGATGGAATTATTTCGCTCCCTTCGTAACCCCAGCTCGCCCGGTCACCAAGGCGGACCCGGTCGGCCGGCAAACTAATTTCAGCTCAGCCGTACCTGCTGCTGCTGCTGCTGTCTCCCTGCATATCATACCACGCACCGCATGCAACCGGCGGCCATCGGAAATGAAATCCAATCCGATTTTTCCCTCCCGAACCGGCCGTTGCCTAGAACACCGAGTTTGCGTTTTTGAGTACTTCGAATGCAGGCACACCGGGCACACCGAATTTCGCTCGTGCGACTGAGGCCGTCGTTCAAAAGTCATCGTTGATTACAATGTTCACGAGTTTTAACAAGGGTGGCCTGGTTTTGGGTTGGGTTGGCTGGGGCGCAAGAACCGAGCAACGCAAATGATGCCTCCGGATGCCTGCGGCCAAACGGCAAATGGCCAAAAACCCAAACCCCCGAACCAGGGGCGAATCGTGCCGCATCTCAGAACTCTCGTGCGAAGGTCTGAGTGGTAGTGGTGGCGATGATGGTACGCGCGTCTTAATCATGTAATAAACTCATAAACATCGTTGCTAAGAAACGGGGTTCCCGCTGCCAGCCGATCTCGGGGACGGACGCGTACCATCGGCTTCGGCTAAAATGGAAAAACAGGAAAACTATCGTAACGCTCTAACGAGTTAAGGGAGAAGAGCTGATATTTTCGATTACGCTGAACCGACCCCGGTACGCCGTGCCAGGCAAGTAAGAGTCGAATGCCAAAAAAAAAGGAATACGCAGGGAACAAGCGAAAAGGTAAACTATTCGCGCCATTTGGATGATTGTGGTGGAAAATTTTATGATTTGTGAACACAGTGCGCGTCCGTGTTTGTCCGTCTCTCCTTCCAGGAGGGAGACTCTCGCTGCGCCAAATGTCGTTAACGGTTTTGTAGTTTTTGGCGTTTTTCGGGCAATGATTTTTAATGCTCAATTGTGGATGGTCAGAATTTATCATTTCTAGCATTTTTATACCCTTCGAAGTGTGTCTGTACGTGTGCGAGTGTGGGGAACAGGGATTTGGCACCACACAGTAAATGCATTTTATGATGTTTCAATCAATGTAGAGCGAATCGAAATGGATGGACATGAACGTGACTGAGGCTGGGTGCTGTTCTGTGATTTGCTTTCGCCATAAAACGCTTTCATTTGTATGACATTATTACAGTGAGAAAATATTTAATCTGTCCCGATAGATGCAGCGAGCGATTATTTATGGTAGGAATTGGTGTTGCTTATAAATTAAGCAATAAAGTGAATCACAATAAATAAAAATTCATGATCATTGCACGTTTGATATCTTCATGACTCTATCTTTGGTACACAAAATCAACAGAATGAATTGGAAAATACTTCTACGCTCGTTCGTTTATACGGTTTCGATGATAGAAACTTAATTAAAAACGAATTTTTTACTTGATTGTTGTTAAATATAGACGAAGCAATATAACAAATAGACGAGGTATACAACTAAACATTTCATTGTCTTAATAAAAATAAAGCTGTAGGTGTCTCCATAGAACTGAACGGATTGGGTTGTCTGGTATCATTCTCATGATATATTAAACGCCCTGTTTTAGCTAATATTACTAATAATTAACAGCTATTACATTTTAAGCTCTTTTTGTCTGTCTGATATTCCCTCACGCACTTTCTCTCTCTCTCTCTCTCTCTCTCTCTCTCACTCATTGTTGGCTCTCTTATTACAAGCCGATCTTGATGAGATTCTATCGACTAGTTTGAATGATGTCGATAGCAACGCTGAAGCATGAGATCTGATTATAATGAAGATTTTAAGGTATGATTGTTATAAAGGCGATAAAGATTTTGCAAGCAAAGTTACTCTAAGTTTAGAGGCATTTATATTTTAATTTTCCAACGTAGATACTTTAAAAATAATAATTATGTCCTAAATGTGATACACACGACAACTGTGAAGTTTAGCAGATCATCCATGAGGTGTATGTAACTCATCCTGAAAATACATTCTTCAATAGCTTGAGCTTGAGAGCAGTTCTCGGACGCTCTCGGAGGGCATAGTGGATTAGCTGTCCAGCTATGAATAATATCAAACGAAGAAAGCTCAGTATTGGCAGGCCAAGACCTCTCGAAGCATTAATACCAGAAAATAAGATTACGAAGAAGGAGTTAAAGCTAGCCAGAGTCATGAGCGTGAGTCGGGCGAACGCTTAGAGCTCGCTCACAACTTTGACAAGTAACATCTAATGTATCACTGAACTTCAACTCCTTGCAACTAATTGTCGTTACTGACGTGTTCTTCGGAGTATGTCTTTAAAGAGCTTAGCCTGTTATTTCTTGATCAGTTCTTGCATCTATCTAACCAGGAACACTTTTAGGTACTTTATACCTTACAGGATCACAAACTTAAAAGCATGTTTTGGTATATCAAATAAGTATTGGGGACACTTTAGAGGTCTACATCGTTGAGACTTTGTAGGATTCCCTGCAATCAGACCTTAAAACATGATTTCAAATAGACGATAATAAACATTCATATTGACATACGAGTTGAACCTGCACTCAATAGAACTTTAATGCTTTCAAGAGCCTAATTCTGGCTTGTAATTTGTCCTGTAATTAAAATTAGTGAACTTCCTTTTTTCTGGCAGATACAAGACCAAGAGATATCAGGAAAGACCTGGAGCAATACTGCTTGAATCTTTGCATTGAAATTTCGATTTACACAAAATTTATAAATCCTCGTCGTAATTCATGAGAGTAACTACAACATTCTTCCTATGCCAATCGCCATATTAATACTGTTGGATATTCCTGTGTAGTGTAAAAACAACTTCACCTTCATCAAATCTACCCATTTTAAAAGGGACACCCCTTAACAAGCTCCGATACAATCTCTCCGTCACGAAAAACCAGATTTGCAATCAGCCGCAACAAAAAACTACACCCGAAGAACTTTACCGTATGGTTCATTTATCAAAAAGGACCATTTTTCCTTTCAAACGCACCGAACCGAAGCGCTGTGCGCTTGTTGTAATCCTGCTTGTAATGCTACCGCCTTCCCGCGCGGCATCCAAGGATTCGTGACATGTTAATTACTCCTCCACGACCACCGAGGTCTTCACCGACCGAGCAAAACATTCTCTTACCGATGATTAATTTATGGATGGCGGAAAAACTCCACCGCGATACTCCGTACCGGGAGAAAGTGTTTAGCGGAAGTGGCCACATGCGTCACTTCCCAGGGTATGGAAAGTCCACTGCAACAGCAGCACCGGTGCAAATCGTCATCCACCCATCATTCCCAACATCAGCGTCGGAGCATTCCGGCCTGAAACGTCGTTTGCAACTCAAAATTATGGGTAGCATATTTTATTTTGCTTCACTTTTTCTTCAATTTAATCATCTCCATCACCGAACGCCGGCCTCCTTCTTCCGTACAGCGCCGGGAAGTTCTTAATCGGAAAGTTCGGGGCGTATGTCTTCGATCCGTGGAGCACTGGAATTAAGGGCGTGAAGGCGTGAGATAAGCATAATGAGAGAGCGAGCGAGCGAGGTTGGTGGAGTGTACATGATGTGCAAAAGCAATTTTTGCCCATTAGGAGAACTTTAATGAAGTAGAACGTTAATTTTTAATACACTCCAGGCAGCTGGCAACGTTGAACGTGAAGGAAACGGGCGCGGAAGAAGGAAATGCTTTAGCCGTGGGATGAAAATCAAACACACACATACACATACTTCGACACGGCCCTCGGAGATCGAACGTTCGATTCCTGGGTGCCATGTTCGACATGAACGCGCATCAAGAGCTGATACATAATCTTCGACATCGTTATCAAAACTTTGCCGACGTTTTCTTAGGGCTATGGTGCGCTGCTCTCTCTCTCTCTCTCTCTCTCTCTCTCTCTCTCTCTCTCTCTCTGTCCTTAACGTTGCTGTGGTTATCTCGTCTACGGGGTAGAAATCTTCATCAAAACCAATACTTAAATGGTGGCTCTCGGTTGCCTGCGGACGTATTCGCAGGGGTGAGTGAGAGAAACTCATATCCTCGCTTCGGTAGCAAACTCCATCAACTTAAGACGTTGAACATCGGTTTTTATGATCGTCCTCGGCCTGGTCTTCACCATCCCAACGCGCCTCCATGCCAGCTCCAGGCCGGCGCGTACCGAAAAAAGGAGTAAATTAAACACCAATCATGATGCCACCGTCATACCACGTTTTCCCGGCTTTTCCAACGACGACTAGGGGATTGGACCGGGAAAACCAGGGAGTGTGCGGCACTTTTTTGACGAGAAAATCCTTGATTGAATTTATCCGCCACTACCATTTGCCTGCTTCAGCACCAAGACCGCAGCAAGGATTCGATCGCGAGACGGAGGAAGAATGTTCACAGCGCGATCCATTTTCCAAACCGGCAATGAAAATTTGTACCTGAGATTGTGGGCGGTGGGTTTTAGTGATGCAGAGCAAACATAGAGTTGAAAAAAAAACATCTCCCAGACGACCTCCTACGTAAGCCAACTCCGATGGCCAAACGGTCCTGGAGGCTGAAAGTTATTACACGGAAGCTACCGGGGCGACTCGGGCCACAACATCGCGCGCCTTTCGCCACTGACAGATTCTTGGTGGAAGTAATCCGAGGTGAAATAATGAAAACTAATTACCGAACCGAACTCACCTTCATGCAGGCGTGCACGTTGGCACCGTGGCTTAGCAGCTCGCTCACCATGGCTTCGTGGCCACCCTGGCAGGCAACGAACAGTGGCGTTCCACCGTCCTGTAAAGAGAAACAGAGGAGCAACAAAAAAAGTACATTAAATAACATCATCCACCGGGAAGGACATCATCATAAAAAGAAATTCGCTACGTATGTATGGGTGGACATTGTCAAGCGAGGTGACACAAAAGAAAAAAAGGTGAAAGAAAGAAAAACGTAACAGAAAACAATAACGAGAGATTTAATTAAAGTAAAAGAGAAACACGAGCTCATCCTTTTTCTTTCCGGTTTAACGATCGGCTCTTTGCCTGGAGGATCACGTGAGGTGGATGATGAAAAGCGCATTCTTTGCATATCGAGTTTTTTCTTTGCTTGTATGTATGTGTATTGAGAAGCTATTCAACATTGGCACTTTTAATTTACTTTGACAGTATATTTTACAATGCTTTTTACATTTTATTGTGGTATGAGGACATTTTTATCCATTGATTGAAAAGAAAAATTGGGAAAAATCTAACATTTTAAATGACAACCACGCATAAAGGAAGCAAACCGTTTTGGTGTCCCATGATATAAGATTTCTTTCTATGCATAACGAACTTGGACTTTTACTTTGTTTTAGCGGTTGATAATACTTTAAATATAATTTGAAACTATGATGGAAAATTTATTTGATAATTGAATTTGATTAAGAATTTTAAAAATTATTCAAGAATACTTCTGAAAAAAAAAATCGATATGTGTAGCAAAAATTATTCTCATAAAGGCTCATAATACATAATGTTTATCCCTGTCCCACCGTATAGCGTAAAGTGTCAATTGAAGATTTTAAGGTACTTTGTTGTTTGTTGTTTATGACATTTTTGATTACATTAAAAAACATAATTTACTTCCGAAATTTAAAATGTAAATTTTTATCAAATAACATTTACTACAGTATGAAAAAGTAAATATATTAATTTATCTAATAAATTTCGTACATAAAAAAAAACATTTTTTAAGACTAAGAGACCTGGACCTGATCATTATCGAGCTTTACTACAAAACATGGATTATATATAAAAAATAATAAATAAACGCAACACAGAAATATCAGAGAATAGTTAAACAAGCATGTCTTATACATTTTTCGAATTGGTAAAATAAATAATCTTGGCGTACCATATCCTTCAAAAGACCATTAGTGGTGAAATTTAATTAACTTTTTATATGTAAATTCTTCATTTTTGTCATTTTTATATTACTTTGTCAACATGTAAACTGACTCAAAATGTCTCACGAAATTGATCAATTGGAATGGAATTTGTAAGAAGAGACTTTTCTTATAAGGATTTTTTACACTTTTCAATTAGTGTTGCTCAGCTCTAAAACAAATAAAAAAATTTATTTTGCCATATGAGAATAAAACGAAAAAATTAAAAAAACATAAATTTTTTAATTAAAACATTATGAAAGAAGTAAAACTTATTAATATGGTTCATAGTATACGATGTTAATCTTGACCCACCAGTAAATACTTCGAAGAAATTTTTTTCAAATAAAAAAAAACATTTTCAAACATGTTTTTCACGTCATTCTAACATCTATACCGAGCGTTATATTACACGTCCATCACTCAACAATACATCTTTATTGCTACAAAACATATTTCTACCTCTACTGCACACTGCAGATTGAATTTATGTCCCCTTCCTTTAACCACTACCGATACGCTTGAAACGCCAGGATACGGTGCATTTGTGTATAAAAATTAATAAACTCGTCATAACCCACCATCCACGGGCAGGGCAGAACCAGAGAAAAAGGGGTTACTTACCACGGACGAACAGTCGACCGGTGCTCCTGCCTTGAGCAGTATCCTAGCAACGTCCACGAAGCCACCCTGTGCAGCGAAGAATAGCGCCGTCGTACCGGTCTGCAAAGCGAAAGTGAGTGTGTTAGCTATGCGCAGTGAAAATCCATCCCAACGGTATCCCAAACGTCCCAACAGCAACAAAAAAAAGGACCACTCCCTCTACCTTCATCTTTGCTGCGGATCACTAAAACCGGACAGCAATAAAAAAAACCCCTGTAAACCCATGTACAGATGATGCAAACAACAGTGTTCCAATTTATAGTGCGGTAGCTATGGTAACTCACTTCTCACCATCTGTCAGAAGTTTGGGTCGTTGGTCCGCCATACAGCTAACAGCAGCAGTAGAACCAGCCAGGTTACACGATTTGTTTATCATGAGCAAAAACCCGGGATCCTTCCATCTGGGACACATCTCCCACCCAATAACGCTCGGTTGGGTTTTTAATGTAAAAATTCATTTTTCCCATGGTAACTCATAACTCGGCAGCTCTTACACTCCTCGATATGGTTCGAAAACTACTTGCCTGCTGGGACACTATGCTGTGCTCAGAACACTAGTTTGCTTTTGTCGGCGAGTCATCCACATTAGCAATTTGAAACTGACGAGCAGACTGTGTCGCTTTGTGAAGCATATTAGGTAATGTATCAACTTTTCGGCTAAACACGACACTCAGCAGGGTTCAGATGATTACGGGGGTTTAAGTGCCAAATGAAAGCTTATCTGTGTGTAAATGGGACATGTTATAAACTAAAGGTACATCCATCCTGAGCATCGATTTTCATCCACCCAGCCTCTGTCTGCCAATTCCATTTAAAATAATTCCGAAATAGTTTTCTGCCCTGTCCAAACCAATGGCATTTCCTACGCCCGACATTAGTTTGTATCCTGCACGGGAAATATAACTTCCCATTCAGCGTCCAAACATAAAGTAGCACGCCAAAATTCAAACTGGAACGCTTTCCGTTCGTTTCCTGGCTGGAATTAACCAGCTGGAATGGATGGAACACCGGAACCGGAAGGAACGCTCAACCCTGGCTGGACATGCTCGATATCCGGAGTTCCCGAATGCGAATCCAAATTTCTCACTCACGGCAAATGTAGGCACCAAACACGAAAACTACAGCGCTTCGCCGAAGAATTTTCCATTATATTTTTCATTCTCCGCAAAAAAAAATCTCGCGCTTTCTAGTTCTTCTCCTATTTTGTGTAAGTAGTTGCCACCATTGATAGTTGCTTGCTCGGGATGATTCACGCTGAATGCTAACGAATATTATAATTTGTATCACGTTCCAACAAACCTTCCCAAAGCTAGATGGTACCGCGGAGCATTACTTACCACACGACGGGCATTCGGATCGGCACCCTGCTCCAGCAGCTCGATGACGCAAGCTGTATGGCCACCGGCAGCAGCCAGAATGAGCGGTGTAGTATAGTCCTGTCCAGTGGGAAGAGAAAGCAGACAAACGGTGGTAAGGAATAGAGCAAAAATTAACAAACCAATGGAATGTCGTAGCGCCAAAGATGAGAAATACGACGAGTGGAAATTATTACACCGAGAAAATGTGCCAGCCAGCTGCCGGTGGGCAAAATCTCCGGTGACTACGGTTCGTTGTGGTTCTGATGAACGAATCGACAGGGGATAGATAACGCACTGGGTTGAAAGGTTTATTTTGATTTATCAATTTTATATCCTTTTTATGAGTTTTTTTTTACTTAGTTAATGTTTTACACTTAATTTTATTGAACCGTTTTGTAATTTTGTTTATTTATTTTCCAAATTTGTTACTTCACAATAAACAATGTTTGATAACAATACATTAAATAATAACAATTTTATTGTCCTTTTTATGCATTTTTAATATTTTTTATGTTTTACTTTTCATTTCGTTTAAACAAAACGACTCTTCGCCGTATTTTTTTTTTGTGAAAATAACTTACATTTTCTTCTGTTTTGTTATATTAGTTAGATATGTTTGCTTGATTTGTTTGTTTGCGTTACTGTAGTGATACTTTTTATTTCAATTTTTTTAATTTATTTAATCAGTGACGTTTGTTTTGAATTTCTATCATTTTATTTGTATTTATTTATTTATTTAATTATTTAATCCATTATGACGGCTTAGCGCCGTATTGTCACCACCATGTGTGATGAATTATAATTCAATATAGTAACAAGGCATTTTCTCCTGGTTATTTGCCTTATCATTTTATTTTTTATTCATTTTATTTGTGTTTTATTCATATGTTTAATTTATTTTCTGCTTTTATTTAAGGTCATTTATTTTCGTTTTCAATTTCAATAGCATTATTTTTGCAATATGTTTTTTAATTCATCATTTAATTCATTTTTTATATAATTTCACAATTCTGTTTGCTACTTTTGTTTACTAATACTCTTTTGGAGCAATTTATGTAAAGTATACTGGTATTATTGTTTATTTTCAACAACAATTTTTAAATAGGTTTTGTTTGCAGTTTTAATACTTTCAGTAACTTTAGTTGTTTGCTTTGCAACAGGCCTAACCTAGAACAGCCTTTGCCGGCGGCTTTGACGTTCCCTGGAGCACTGTAAACCAACCAGTTAGCACCAAGCTAAGTTCTCAACACTTTACGATCGGCATAAAAAATTCCCCCGACCCTTACCCCCACCATACCACCACCTCCTCCCCACATTTTCTCCTAAAAGTAGCAAACTATTTATTATGGCGTTTTCAATTTCCGTTCACACTTATAAATAAACCTCCATTCCCGGCGACTGATGATAAAAGCGTTCTGCGGCGTGTACCAAAAATTGGAAAATCAACCTAGCAAAAAAAAACCATTTCGACAGGATGTTGGGGACAGGGACAATTTCCACGCCGTCAGGGAGGTTTGTAAATGAAATTATGTTCACCCTGGTTGAGCTGGAAGTCGGGCTCTTACCGCCAAAACCCTTTCGTATCCCTCCTGAGCAGCCGTACTCTCGATTTAATGACGACACTCGGTCACCTCGCGTTCATTACACACTCAAGACACTGCCAGCAGCGATGTCCTGCTTCCGAGAAGCCGAAATCTCTCGAGCATTTTTAAGCATTTAAAAATGTAATCAGCTCTCGTTGTTGTGTGTGTGTGTGTTTTTGGGAATACGAGGGTACTGGCTGCACCTTGCGAATGTGTGCGAATGGGGAGTTGGCTAAAGTGTGGCACGAGTCACGTCATGAATCTTGCCGAAATCGCAAGTGGACACACACCGAACACTGAGTGGGGTGTGTGTTTTTTCCTCCTAACTGCTTATTTCACTCGAGGTGGTGGCCCAAAAATCGCAATAATAACTCAAGTGTCCTTACCAGTGCCACTGACGACGGGTGACGACGATGACTCCGGGCGTGCCTCTCATAATCAACGTCCTTTTCAGCTCGAACTACCGTGCGCGGGAGTTTTACAGGCGGTTGGCCATCATATTTCTCCCTTCGTTGTACTCGAGCAGGATAAGAGCTTTTGCTGGAGGGTTCCGGGTTTTTTTTCGGGGGTTTTCCCCTTTTTAGGTTTTGAAGCGTTCTCTTTTTAACCGAGAGTCTTGTTGGGCGAGCGTTTCGCACACACTGACGAACAAAATTGTGTCACCGACATTTCGAGGGCGAGGGTTTACGCAAGTGAATGCAATGGATATGGTGAGATGCGCCAGAAGATCCGTATCTTCGGTGGCATTAAAATTTGAATACAATACGTACCGAGTAATGCAATTATTTTCCTTTCGAATCACTCGGAACTCCGAATATTCGGTTACATGTCTACGCCGGTACCAGTTCGCCGGGATGGATTAAACAAACGCAACATGACGTGGATGTTGGCCGCAGGATAGGACATGTCGTCGATTCTCCGATACGACTGCTTCTTGGTCCGAACTGTATCCATCATCTGCTCTCTCTATCTCTCTCTCTCTCTTGCTCGCTCGTATCTTTAAGGACTTTCGTTCAGTTCCGCCCTCAAGAAGTCGGCAAGTGGCACTAAAAAAAATAACTCCCACCTTCCAACTCCCAGCACGTGGTTCGGTGGTTCGTTGGACGGAAATTTGACAGAGGATACGGCAAGGAAAGTAAATTCCGGAATGGCGAAACTGACTGGCTAACCGGCTAGGAAGGAACGGTCCCAGGAAGGAAAGAAAAACGGTTATCCTCTCTAACTGGTTTTTACGATGGGTTTCCGCCTTCGCGCGCCCATAAGATCTTCATGCTTCTCGAGCCCGCTCTTTAATTTAATTATGTCCCTAAATCTTCCCGAAAGCACTTTTCATTACACCTACCCAACCACCCAACTGTTCGCACCGTCCCGCCTGTTCCCATCCATCCATATCCATCATCATCGTGGCTTGCTTGGCTGAAGAAACCGAGAGCCGATCTCCAGAAGCCCCAGAATCGCACAGGATCGCCCACTAGACTGGACTCGGCGAAGAAATCGGCTTTACGGTTCCCCGAGTTTTTATGTCGGTGTGTGTGTGTGTCACTTTGGAATAAATTAAAACCCCAAAACCACCGACCACCTACCCACCCCTGGAGGACGGTCAAATCAAATCCTGACTCGAAAGAATGTCCGAGTCGGTTTCTTCTTCCGGTTTGCTTTGCCTCACGATGATAACTGATGCTATTAAATGACGGGAGGAGAAGCGGCCGTACAGCAAACCAAAAATAGACA
The DNA here is from genome assembly GCA_002091835.1 of Anopheles maculatus. Lineage (NCBI taxonomy): Eukaryota > Metazoa > Arthropoda > Insecta > Diptera > Culicidae > Anopheles > Anopheles maculatus. The sequence goes on along the minus strand of KZ061596.1, from coordinate 276,608 downwards.
CGCGCCATATTTTCTTCCCTTTTCAGTACATGGCAGGACTCCAATATCGGTCATCGCACGGGATGTTTACGTAACGAAACAAACGCGCCAACGCGTCAAAGCGACGAAGTGAATAAATTTGACGATTTTTAGATGATTGAAAATTTTCTCCGAATGCTTGGAAGAATCTTGGGGGCACTGTGGGTTAGCTGAGGGACAAATGGCGTATTTTTGTAACAGTTGATTATTGTTCATTGTGAAAAAATGTAGAGAAATCATTATACCGCAGGATGGCATCACCATTTCAAGGATTGTATAGGATTGGCCACGTCATGTGGAAGTAACCGGACAGTCAAAGAGTAATATACGTTTTTTGATGACCGCGGCATGCAGATAGAATGCTCAAGTTCACAACAAAATGACCAGGAATGCTCAGGAAGGCTTTTGGACACGTTCAATAAACTCTCATTCAATTCGTAGAGATGTCCAGTTAATTCATCGTTTGTTGGAGACCTTGGACATCAGCAATATTGTATAACAGAGCACTAGGTATTGTATAAGGCCCATCGTTTGTCGGTAACAGCAAATACAGCGAACCTCAAACGGAAGCTAATAATCAAACCATTGCAGTGAAAAGCAGATTGATACTTTTGGAAAATGGAAGACTCTCAAAACCTCTCACAGGATCAAGGTGTAATTGTGGCGCCTAGATACTAAAGTATCTGAAGAATATAGTCAATATAGAGACGAGTTCTTCAAGAGCTCCCTAAACCCCAATAACCCTTAACTCTGGCTGATGTGTGTGACGAAGAGTCATAGGATTTTAATCGATTATAATCCCGAAAGAATATTTTGAATGTGTGTTGACGATTGGATACTAAAGAGAAGTTATATATATCTTCACTCTAATTGACCAGAAACAACAAGCCAATCTCCGAGAACTAAAGACATCAGATGGTTGACAAAATATGGAATTTTTTTAAAATTTTCTGAGATTTAGACTCAAGAGGTATTATAGACCCTGTTGCAACGCAAACCGTAACTTAACGAAAATATAAACGGTTAAAATAATCACGTCTTCCTCGAAAGAATTTGCACACATATCGTCCGTTGCACCTAAAGCCTTCGTTGACTCTCGTCCTTAATTGGCGAAGTCGTTAGTTGTTCATCCTTGATCGATTTCGCCACAACAACAGCGCCTTCTGTTGAGTAATAGTGACGAAAGCTGTCGTGAGTATTTTTACCGTTGAGATTCAACAGACCCCAATATCTTCCTAGGGATAGTCTTATTGGCAAGTTTTCCAGAGTCTCTACTGACAGATGTTTTCTAGGAACAAAGAGATCATATTTATTTTACTTCTTGGGCGTGTATTAAATCTATTTTAATTAATAAAATTCACGATGTTTCCTTCAATCAGCCTTTTGTCCCTTCGCATCTCCACAGTGCACAATGCCCTGTGAAATCATGACCCAGAAAACGCGAAAATATCTTCTTTTTTTTATTCGCGCGCGCTTTTCATTATCCATTCTCCATAAAACTTGCTGCCCAAAAAGGAGTTATGGCCAGTTGGAAAAGATCACAAAGACTGGGATGAGTGCGCCCAATTCGGGATTGTCTAATCACAGCGTCGGACGCAAAACTTTGCTCGCCAAGAACTTTCACCTTTTCCTCCGCAGGAACCACCACCGCTGGATTATGGGGTGTTATGGCGAAGAACGTGGGAGATGCAAAACTTCAACGCTCGGATCGTTCGTTTCCGTTCGACCGGTTCTATGATCTGTTATCCTGTTAGGCTGGAGAGGTTGAGCGGGCATAATAAAGTGTGAAACCTTGAAGAAAAGTTTGTTCCGGGTTTCGTTTTTTATGATTCTAATTTTCTCACCCCTTTTTTTCTTGGATGCCGAGCTTCGGGAGCAGCATTCACCACACAAATCGTACGCGGCGCTGAGGGCAATCAATTTGGCAATCGCGCCACCATAAAATAAAGTTCGATTGTTGTTATTCACTCAATGAATTACGTTGAAAATGAGCTTTTTGTGCTGTTGTATTAACGGCGAGGTAGCGTGAAGGGCGGATCGTGATTAAAATCGCTAGGTATAGACGCATTCTATTTCTAGCACAAAACCATCCATTTTGAATGCTGTTCATGCCACGTGCCAGTTAATGGTGGGATAAATGTGGCCTGATATGATTAGAGCTTCAGTTGAAAAGCTGATCACATTTAGATTTTACATTTTCCTATTCATTTTCATGCTCTGTCGCACAACCACAGCCACAAACACTCGACATTAGCCGTAGTAAATCCACCGACAAAAAAGAGCCGGTAGTTCCTAATTAATCCGTATCAGTTTTCTCAATTACAGCTCATAATTCTGCCAGAATCTCTGAATCTCGTTCGAATAATTCGCACAAAATTGCCCGAAGGGGAGTGTACAAGACAAAATGGGGGCGTTCGTGTGTGTGTGTCTGAGTGTCTGTGTGTGTAATGGAGAAAGTCCGGAACTAAACCGATTCCACCGGTGATATGTAATCCCTATCTTCCTGCCCCATATCCACATTCGATCCGAAACGATCAATGGTTTGAAAAGTTTTGCTCTCGTTCGGTCCAGTTCCGAGTGAGCGAAAGAGCTCCACGCCACTCGAAAGCGCTCTCTAATCTCTAATCCACTCGAAAAACCAACTCCACTAGCTCACTTCACTTATTATTCCATTCCCCGGGCCAGTCAACCCGGCACCTCCAACACCCAGCCCCGCCCAACAAACCCACCGAGGACGCCAGTTTCGGACGGAAACGTATCAATTTAATTATATTTGATTTTCATTTGATTATGTTTGCCTTTGTTTTATCTGCTCACTTCAATCTCGTGCATTTTCTCGTGTCCATCCCGTGACCGTTACACGCGTCACACCGTGTAGCTGCCCTCCCCCCTTTATGGTCATTGTGTTTAGAAGGTGGGTTCCCAGAGTTCCCATTCTCCGGTGGCGTTCCCGGGCAGCAAATCCGTCAAGAATCGGACACGGTTCGGTTGGTCGGGTTTTCTGGGGCGACCGCGGGTAGAAGGACCCGAAAACGAACCCGGGGGCGTGTATCTGGAGCATACTAAACGAGTTATGATAATCATGCCACCATGCCTATCATGGTCCTTTGGTGTCCATGGAACGGAAGGAGAAAAAAATGGGAGTCAAATAGGAAAAAAACGCGCACACACACACAAGATGGTAATGATGGGAAGCAGCAGTTTGGTAAAGTTTGACTTGGCGTTCACATCTCCGGGCTACCTCACACGACGGTAGCAAGCGTGTGTGTACTTTTTTGGAAATAGAGATTAACAAAAAAAAAAGACTTCGTCTAGATTGTGGGATCGGTTTAGAATGTGAAGCCATCGGACAGATGAAGTTATTAAGCCGGGTGAATAACACAAATAGAATGTACCGCCGTAAGCTGGTAACGCAACGTTCGAGGTTGTATAAAACGCAAGTTACTGTTTTAGAATAAATGGCAAGGATTATTGAGAACTTCATATGATCAGTAACACGTTATACGATTAGTACTACGTCTAACCAAGTCAAGAAAGCGAGAAATAGCAGGTCAAGATCTCTTGAGATTGTAAAGCCAGCAAGAAGAATCTATACACCAGTTTTTGTACGATGATCAGTAACGCTGTTGCCGGCTAAATCATAGGGTTCGTCAATAACTCCAACATTGCATGTCGGCCAATTTTAATCCAGTTTGCGTTTTTGTTGGCTACATCATACTATTCACCTTGATATTAGAACATGATGTTTGAGGATTTCCAGTTTGGAGACTTGTCGATTTCTAAACAGTGACTTCATTCCCGATTTCGTGTAAAAATTAAATTCTTCCTAGGAAAGCTTTATTTAATAATTTTAAACAAATGCCAAGCATTATGATAGAGTTCGTCGAATTTTACGTTAATGTTCTCCATATTCCCAGCATCATGGATCGATCAGCAGAGCTTCAAGTTGTCGAGCAGCAATGTGTTTCACAGTGGTATCAGTCACTATACACACTGCATTATACACACAAGGATATAGTAAATATCCTTATCCTCCTACTTCCTGGTCTTGGCCAGTAATTTCTGGCTTCCTTGATTTGATTTAGCTCCTAGTTGAATAGTCTTTCTTACATACGAGGATATGGTTCGAAAACTGCTGCGTGCAACTACCGCCATGTCCACCAATCCATATAAAATCCATCAGGTCCAACATTGCATTAGTCCTACCTCACCTGTACTCTACGCTTATAAACCTTGATATTAGGTTCAGCTTAAGTTGAAAACTTTGACGCGTATTAGGCTTGTGTCATTGCGTTATCCTAAGAAAGTTTGCACAATAGATGACACATCCCCAGATGTCCTAAACTATAACTCAGTAAGTTAATGCCACAAAATTTTGAGGCGTCCCCGGGTGGCTTGAAAATAATTACAAGTTCTATAATATAGCTCAGTGACTTGATGTCACTAAATTTTGACACGTCGTCGGATGTCCAAAAAGTCACGAGTTCTACAATATCACTCAACTAAATATAGACAGCTTGGTTGGTAAAATTGCTGTCTCCGGAACACTGACACGGACCTTAGGGAGATTAAATCTTCTAGAATTATTAGAAATTTTATACAATATTATGAGAGAATAATCCTTAAAACATGCAAACTTTGATAAGCTTTATCCACTGATACGTAATATCTGAAAGCTGGATAATGTGTCCAACAATTATTAGCTCCAAGAGTACCAACATTAACGTCCACAATCCGACTAGTCGATTTTCACATCAAGCAATAAACAATCATAAATGTGTTCCCACATATGGATAGGCCAACTTCATCCATTATTACTACCTTAAATTGAACACTTTCGCCGATCATACTGACCAGTGCGCAAGCACTAATATCGCTCGCACGCCATTCAATCTAGAAGGCACTCACATTCCAACACCGAACCACCATCATACAAAGTGTCTAAAACGTTGGCCAGCAGTTTGACCGGCCAGAATTTTGACCGATCCGGGGGAGTGAAAACCCACGGATCGTTTATGCGAGCATTGAGGCGGACAGTATCTTATTATACAATCATCATATCTTGATAAGCGCATGCAAACATGCCTTCAACCGAGGCCCCGTTCGCGAAGGACCGACAGTGCTGCGGAACGGGGTTTAGAAAGCATTTAGAAGTGATCCCATTTTGGCGTGTTCCACCTGCTGGCACACAATCCCGCTACCTGCAGTACCCTACCAAACCTACACACTGCTGTCGATGTGTGAAACGGCTTCTGGTATGCTGCTCTCGTCTCGGGATGATGATGATGAAATTGATAGCTCGATGATGTGTCCATCCAGACGCAACGGCTGCACCGGCTGCAAAGCCCTGAAGATCGTGCTCCGTTTGATAATCGAGCCTCCTGGTTCCCCGGGTTCAACAATACGCGTGCGAGCGAGCGAGCGAGAACCAACACTACGTGGAGTGATAGCAATGGACTATCACATTATCCATTATTTTCAATTACCATATCAAATAAAGGCAATCCCTTCCGTATCCGTTCCGGGAGGGAAAACTCGACCGTCTGTGTTTGCTCTTTTCTATTTTTGCACGGGGGCAGCAAGTGTGAGAGAGGGAGAGAAAGAGAAGGACGAGGACGAGTCACTCACTCACTTTGGGAATTGTTTAGACTTTTAACCATCCACCAAATCTCAACCACTCACACATGGTGCCTGTCGGTGAAAAACGCCCTAACGTACAGTACAGTATCCCTAGACCCAAATCTGATCCTGGGTAGGTGGCATTGTTCGGTGTTTTTAGTGGCAAAATCCTCTGTGGAAAATTTGGCAGGTAAAATTTGAATTTTGGTCGAATTTTTGGACGCTCATTTTACTGCCCCACCACAAGCACAAACACGTCGCTTTCTTGTTTTGTTGAGCTGGGGATGAGCGCCAATGAATTAAAGAAAAACCTTCTATCTGTCTCACAGTTTTTCCACCACAAGAAAAAAACAAAAACTAAGGGGACCAACAAAATGCTGAGCTACACGTGAAACCTGATCCAACGACGATTTTCATCTAAATTTTCTACCGTCCTATTTTAGCGTGCTGCTCCCACAACAAGGACCGATGTTTACACGGCGAAGGTGAAATTGGGCTCTTGGGTGAAGCTTTTTGCTTAATTTAAAAATTAGCTCCCAACACGGACGGACCGGGACGTTGGGGTTCGGGCCAAAAAAAAAAGAACAACTCACGGACATAAACAGAAACCCACGACCCGAAAGCACTGATCCTTTTTCCGGCGATGCAAGCACAATTTTTGCCCTGCTCGGTAGCTCCTTTATCTGGCGAAGCACATAACCACCTGTCTTTCTATTAAGCGACGCATCGCCCAGCTCGTTCACTCTTCACCGGCTCTATCTGCCGGGTTTGCTATCTAATCTGCCATGAATTGTGACACTTTTCCACGTTGGAAATGGGTGGGAAAAAATCTAAATTAATACACGAACAGCTCAGGCAGGTTCTGTGTGAGTGAAAGAAACCGACCGATCGACTTGAGCGCGCTAGAGCTTTTCTTACCGTAGCTCCATTTAGGCAAAGGTTAGTAATTTCGCCGAGCGAAGGTTTTTTTTTCTCCCGATCCCCGCTTTTCAATGCCACACTCACTACTAATCGCTAATGGCTTTTGGGGGTACAGATAGCAGCCTTATTTGGCTGCCTAGTTGGACCCATGTAACAAGCCTCGTTATAAGCAGTAAGCAAAGAATAATTAGAAAGAAGGATTTTGTATCACAAATTGCATACCTTTAGGGGATCGGTTTGAGAAATTAAGAAAATTTGGTACCATTTCTCAAAAAGTTCTAGTTTTATTGGTTGAGAAATTTATTTTTAATATTGGATAATTAATTTTCAATTAAAAACAGTGATAAAGTGTGTTAAAAATAGTAAAAATTATTAAAAACGACACTTTTCACACTAGAATTGCATACATTTAAGCGATCTAATATTACAATTCGTCTACTAGGCTCTAAATGAAAGCTATTAGCTCAATAAAGCGCCTTAATTTAGGCAATCTCTTTAACAAAAACATACTATTAAGACTTTACTAACAGCTTATTAGTCACAGCTTGATAAAACTGTCCGCTGGGACATAGAAACCTTCATCCTGCTCATGTATTGTGCATACACAACGACACCCGCACACGATTAGCTTTACGCTTTACAACTTCATGCCAGGCATCAACGCAACCATCGAGAAGCGCGCTGTTCCACTACGCTCAGTAATGTGTCCCTTTATTTTTGCCTTTATCATGCCTGTCACCTCTGTCGAGTGCGAGAAAGGACCTGTCAAATCTTCTAACACAGCACCAGCGTAGAACGAAAAAAAAAGCGCAGACTGTATGTGCGTGTTAAAAAGGGATGCTCCAATAGCTCCACCACCATCACACCCCCATCCCATCATTATCTTGCTCCCGCCGGTTGGCATTGATGGCTTTATTAGAAAAAGGTTTTCCAATTTCGACAAAACTCTTCCAACCAAAGGTAAACACAAGGCTCTAAATGAAAGCTATTAGCTCAAGAAAGTGCCTTATTTTAGGCAATCTCTTTAACAAAAACATACTATTAAGACTTTACTAACAGCTTATTAGTCACAGCTTGATAAAACTGTCCGCTGGGACATAGAAACCTTCATCCTGCTCATGTACTGTGCATACACAACGACACCCGCACACGATTAGCTTTACGCTTTACAGCTTCATGCCAGGCATCAACGCAACCATCGAGAAGCGCGCTGTTCCACTACGCTCAGTAATGTGTCCCTTTATTTTTGCCTTTATCATGCCTGTCACCTCTGTCGAGTGCGAGAAAGGACCTGTCAAATCTTCTAACACAGCACCAGCGTAGAACGAAAAAAAAAGCGCAGACTGTATGTGCGTGTTAAAAAGGGATGCTCCAATAGCTCCACCACCATCACACCCCCATCCCATCATTATCTTGCTCCCGCCGGTTGGCATTGATGGCTTTATTAGAAAAAGGTTTTCCAATTTCGACAAAACTCTTCCAACCAAAGGTAAACACACCAGCCTGCGTGTGAGTGGAAAGGCTTGTTTTAAGAGCATCTCTTTAACCATTTTCGAACGGGATGAGTCGAGACCAACCAACAACAAAAAAGGCATGAAATTCGTGGCATCTGGCCCACCTACCCCTTTTAAAAAAGGGCTTCCCCAAAAACGAAAAATACTCACAAAGCCCCGAAGGTGGATTGCTGAAAGGGTGAGGGTTGTGTTTGAGTTTACCGAAACCGATCCTGAGCAACTAAACTTATCTTTTAATTGATTCTGTCAACGCGGAACCCACCGGGATTAGCTCCGCAAGGGGAGAGGATGGCGTGCAAGTGTTTTTCTTCTCCACCATTTTTTGTTTTTCAAATGGAAAGTTTTTCGAGAGTATCGACGAGCTCCATTAAAACAGGATTTAGGATTATTGTGTGTTGTGTGGATGGGGAAGCGAGGCTACAAAAAAAAACCTTGGAGAACCCTTTTTTCTATATCGGTTGTTTGTGTTTGTGTGCAAAACAAAACGATCACTTTCAAATCTCCCCGCATAAGAGTTTACTTAACGCGTTTTCCCAACAGCACACCTTGCTAAGTGTCTAACATTTATCTTTTTTGTTTTTTGTTTTGAGAACCGAAATGCGAGATGCTTCCGAGGTGAATCCTGATAAATCACACACACACATGAGATTAATGTGGCATTTTTCTTCATCAGCAGCTACTGATTAAAATGATCTGACAGGTGTGTACAGTTGTGTTCATAGTAATAGAAGAGCGTTAGTTTCTAAAACATATTCTAATGTTATGGCTTTGAAGTTGTCTTTTTGATTGTTTTTACAAGTTCAGGAAATTCCGGAAGAGCTGTCAGTTGTTACTTGATGACCTCTTATAACATATCTATGAGGATGACAGATGATATGTTCCGAGTTGTTCATTATTGTATGGCAAACATCTTATATTGTATAAGATATCCAAGAAGATAAGAATTTTGAGAACAGATGAACATTTTGTTGAACTCATTACACCACACATTAGACTTAAGAATGGTGCTCTTCTTGTAATTGTGTGGACTTCTTATAATTGCATAAATTTACACCTAACAATGAAATCTTTGATGACCTACGCCAGTGTTATTTTGTACGTATTGTAAAGCTGCTAGCTTTCCATGTAAACTGACTAGTAAAACTAGTCTGTGTCGAGAGCATAAGATTTTATTCAAACAAAAATCATAAGGAAGATTCTAGCAGATGTCTTTATTTTGGCTTGTGTTGGCTAGTTCTCGAGCTTCTTTAGCAAGGTCAGCTCACGTCATCGATGCTCTAGAAATGTAAACAAAATAATTTAAAGACAAATAAAAAAATATAACAATAAGATAGTAAATTTCGTCTCAGTATGCATTTTACACTGTTATAAGGAGTTACGCTGCAATTTCTTAAAGATTTAGCACAATTATTCTAGCAAACAACATGCAAGCTTTAGTTGCCAGTCAGTTGTCAAACGCTTTGGCAAGAGTTGTTGTGATTTCTTGTCTGTTTGACCTATTATTTGGCTTAAGAATTTCAGATTTTAAAGCATAAGTCATCATAGATCCCAGTATGTGTTAAGTATTGAACTATGAACTATAACATTAGAATAAGAGCGTAGATGTAAGCTTACTAATATTGTAAATGTATTAGTGTTAAGAATAAAAATTTAAGTCAGTCGCAAATCAAACTCCGAACGGTTCACAGCTATATTTTTCGCAAGAGCTATTTTACGCTACATAAAAATTGGTCCTTCGAACCGGATCGATAGCCGATCGTTTAGCTGATTACTGGTAGCTTGAACCGTTAATAGATAGTGTTCGTAGTGATATTCGGTAATAATGTCGAACCCCGAAATCACTTTTAGTGAAGTGCAAGGTGCATCGAGCCCAAAGGAAGCGACATCCGTGCCAAGTATGTTCGCACGTTACCATGCGCATATGATGCGTAGATTGGAATCGTTGGCAAACGCAATAAGTGCAAGTGAGAATACGGATCCGAGCTATTTTCAAGAATGTTCGGAACAATTAGCATCAATTTCGTCCGCATTCGAAGCTAGACATTCAGCGTGCTTAGAGACAATGGTGCTGGAACAGGTAGAAGAAGAAGAGAGACAGTACGAGGAATTCGAGCGGCGTCGATTCGAGCTCTCTCTCACGCTGAAAAGGCGCCAGGCTGTGTGGTGTGCGTCGACGCTAAGTGCAACGCACGCACCAAAGGTGTCGAACCCGAATGTGCGCTTACCCGAAATTCCGTTACCAAAATTTGATGGAACATTAGAATCCTGGCCCGTGTTTCGGGACGCTTTTAAGAGTATGATCGACGGGCATCAAAGTTTATCGGAAGTAGATAAACTCACCTATTTAAAGCGTGTGGTATCAAAAGAAGCAGCTCAAGTGATCGAATCGGTGGAAAGTACAGCTGCTAATTACAGTGTCGCGTGGGAACTATTAAAAACTCGATATGAAAATAAAAAAGTGTTAGTGCGGCGTTATTTAGACGAACTTTTCGCTATTCCTTCGGTAAAGCGAGAAGCGTATGAGGAGATCACCATTTTGTTGGATGGTTTTGAGCGAACAATCAAAATGGTGGAAAAAATTGGCGTTCCTACAGCAGGATGGAGCGTTCTGTTGGCGCATATGCTTTGTGCCAAATTAGATGCAAACACCCTAAAACAATGGGAAATGTTTCATAGAAGTGGTGAAGTGGCGGAATATCCCGATTTAGTAAAGTTCTTAAGGGAACATGCATCGGTTTTGCAAGCTTTGCCACGCACGAAGGGAAAGACAATAGATACTCCTATAACTCCTAGCAGACCAAAATGGAGTCAAGCGTGTGCGACGATTAGTGCGGGTGATAGTGTGAGTAAAAAGAACTGCGTATTTTGCCATCAGGTCACTCACTCGCCCTTCCAGTGCAATGTGTTCAGGAACATCTCAGTTCAACAGCGATATGAGATGGTGAAAGACAAAAAATTGTGCCTAAATTGTTTAGCGCCTGAACACCAAGTGAGAGATTGTTTATCGAGTGTTTGCCGTGTGTGTAGAATGAAGCATCACACAATGCTTCACAGCCAAGACCAGCCAACGCAGTCATGTTGGCGCCGACTGACGTTCAGCACGTCTATGTACCAGCCACCTCCGTATTGCTGCCAACAGTATTGGTGACAGTGAAGGCGTCAAATGGGAACACGACGATAGCCCGAGCCGTGCTTGATGGAGGAGCGCAGGTCAACCTGGTTACGGAAAGATTAGTGCAGAGACTGCAAGCACCAAAGAGACGGGATCATCTACCCATCGGAGGAGTTGGAAAAGGCTGTCAAACTTCTTTGTTTTCCGTAAGCTTAGTCGTGAATGCCAAATGCACTAATGTTGACTTTCGTTTAAGGTTGCACATCCTTCCTGAGATTATGTGGAATCTTCCCCCGGCTAAAGTTGGTCACACTGAACTACCTAACGACATCTGTCTGGCTGATCCAACCTGGGCTGAGGTTGGAAACATCGATATGCTGCTCGGCAGAGAACTGTACAATGATATTCTGTTAGACGGTGTGATTAGACTTAAGTCGGAGAGGGAAAACATGTTGCTTCAAAACACGCAATTCGGTTGGATAGTTTCGGGAAAGGCCACGGTAGAACAATAAGAACAAGGGAGGAGGTCATGATTATGCAGTCTTATCATCGTCAATTTTTGCATGCCGGACCACAATTGCTTATCTCTATGATTCGGGAACGATTCTGGCCATTACGCGTACGCAACCTTGCTCGAAGAACGTTACACGAATGCGTAAAATGTTTTAGAAGAAAGCCAACATGTGTAGAGCAGCTAATGGGTGATTTGCCACCAGAAAGAGTAACTCCGACCTACCCATTCTTAAATACTGGAGTGGACCTCTGTGGACCTTTTTGGTATCGTCTTGCGCCACGGAAAGGTGTTCCGGTTAAATGTTTTGTGGCCGTGTTTATATGCCTTGTCACAAAGGCAGTACATGTGGAACTCGTCGCTGATTTGTCCACCAACTCGTTCATAGCCGCTCTTAAACGATTCGTGGCAAGACGCGGTAAACCAACAAGAATCGAATGCGACAACGCAAAAAACTTTAGAGGAGCTGAACGCGCACTGAAGGAGTTGTACGAGCTATTTCGAACTCAACAAGCTGAACATACCATATCGTCCCATTGCCATTCAGAAGGAATCGAGTTTAAGTTTATCCCGCCACGCTCTCCGAACTTTGGCGGTTTATGGGAAGCAGCGATTAAAAGCTTAAAGAACCATCTGAAATCCACCATCGGTGCAGAAGTACTGTTGAAGGACGATCTCGAAACGTTGCTGATTCAAATCGAAGCCTGCTTAAACTCACGACCGCTAACTCAACTAACGTCAGATCCGGAGGACTTAGAAGTCTTGACGCCTGGACATTTTCTCGTCCATCGAACCTTGGTGTCAATTCCCGAACCTTCATACGAAGATTTAAACGTAAATCGGCTTGATCGCTTCCAGAAAATTCAGGAATTCTTGCGTCGAATCTGGAAACGTTGGACAACGGACTACTTGTCGGGATTGCAACCGCGGACGAAGTGGACGAAACAGCGGGACAATATAATGGTTGGTACAATGGTTCTGTTAAAAGAAGATAACTTGCCACCTTTAAAATGGGCTATGGGAAGAGTGGTACAAACATTCAAAGGCAAAGACGGAAACATACGCGTTGTTGAGGTTCGCACAAAAGAGGGGGTTTATCGCCGAGCGATTTCAAAAATTTGTATTTTGCCAATTCAACCTTAGACAGAGATAGTCTGATTAGAAATGAATATCGAATTACTGGTAGAAAGTAACCTTTCCACGGGGGGCGGAATGTTAAGTATTGAACTATGAACTATAACATTAGAATAAGAGCGTAGATGTAAGCTTACTAATATTGTAAATGTATTAGTGTTAAGAATAAAAATTTAAGTCAGTCGCAAATCAAACTCCGAACGGTTCACAGCTATATTTTTCGCAAGAGCTATTTTACGCTACAGTATGCTTAAAAATAATTTGTCCTCCCAACAGCTTTGTGTATTGAGGGAAAAATAACTTAAGCTTTTTGTTGCATTGTGTTTGTATCAGTCATTTTTTCAAATGACTTATCTTCTAAAGACCTCCTTGTCTTACTTAGTACTAACAAAAGACCTTGTAATATAGAAGACGGCTTGTCATCAAACCATGAGGTCTCGTAATAGAATAGATCCTTTGATTCAAGAGATTTCGAAATTGAAGAGAATTATTTCTCCAAAAGACCTCGTCCAAGAGACCACCGGGACGGCCCGGATGCGACAGCGGCGCCGGTCTTCACACGGCAGGACCGGGGTTCAAGTCTCATCTGGGTTGTTCCCCCATAGTGAGGACTGACTATCCAACTATGCGGTAACAATAAGTCTAGTAAGCTAGAAATGGTAGGCATGACCTAAGAGGTCGTTAGGCCAAGAAAGAAGAAGAAGACCTCGTCTAACACGGATCTTACAATCTAAGGAGTCTTCCTGTCCATGTTTCAGCTTCCAAAAGACCTTGTAATGGAAGATGGATATCGTCTAAGGGTCGTCTCTAAGGAACTAAGGAGCGTCCTGCGCGCTTCTCCCTCTAAAGAACCTTATCCACTAATAGAATTTATCGTTTCAAAGACCTCGTAGTCTCGCCATAGGTCTCCTCAAGTCTAGCATTCAGGATCGACTATCCAGATGAAGGTAAATTAAGTAAAATATCCAAAAAAGGTAGGCGAAGTTCTCCCGCAACTATAACGATAAAAGACCGCATCAAAATTCAAACAAAATCTAACGCTCTTTTATTGAACATCACTGTACATAAACTGCCGACATAACTCTCCATCAACCCACACAGTTGTTTGATTAGAATTAATGTGCTGGCGGAAAAGGATTTAAGAAATCATTTCCCAATGTTTTGATTGAGTTATCACACCTAGTTTACTGTGAGAAAGATCACATACCCAAACTCCAACAACAGCAAAAAATCATCTAAAATAACGAGGGTGATAATTTCGTCAAATTTATCATCCTGCTCATTTCGGTCGGAGTTTTCATCCGTTTAACACACCACTAACCAAGCTCACCCTTCGTTTTCACTAATGGCATGCCAATTTTCTAGCTCATTCGTGTCAACAACACAAAATCAAACCCCTGCCTCTCGTTACTGCTCTTCACTCGGCAAAGGGGATGCGATAATACTGAGACGAAAACAACAAAAAAATCTGCAACTAATAAAGATGGTTCTTCACACGGCATAACAGAGAAAAGTTTTGCGGAATGCGCCGTGAATTAGAGATCTGCGAATCAGAGGGGGGTGGGTAAAAAAGAATGTGAAGAATTCCATCCCATCCTGAGCCCTGTGGTTGTGTATTGTTTTCGGTGGAACTCTCCATCTAATACGGGGTGTTGATGCGAGAAAGATTATGCAAAGCCTTGCTTTTACAAGTTTCGAAGGTGATCAACGGTTGATCAAATAATCGGCTGACAAATCGATGTTCGTGCTATCGCAACACTATCGCCGGTACAGAGTATGCGTTTCGTTGGTCGTCTCTCTATCCGCTAGTCACCGATTGAAAAATGAATCTGCAGTCGAAGAGCTGTGCGCTCGCACTACGATCACCGTCGATCTTCCTCATTGACAAATTGCCAGCAATTATGAGCTGCTGATTTCCTTGCTAACGCGCGCTCAGGCTAGACTAGGTTCGGACACACAGACTGGCGGCGCTGCCTGTTGGCCAAGTTGTTGGCTAGGCAAAAGCATAATAAATGCCGCAACAACAAACAACACACCGGGGCTAGTTTTGAAGAAGAATTAAAATTCCAACCCCCTTTGATTCTGTACATCCTAGCTCATAATAAGCCGGCGCATGGAACGGGGGTGTCTAGCAGGAGATGTGGCGGGTTGAATGAGCTGGGAACATAAAACATCCCACGCCACGCCACACATTCACGCAAATGTTCATCGTTTTGTATCGGCAATTTGAAACATCAATCAACGGGGAAAGGCCATTTTTGAAGGCGGATAATTCTCGCGAGAAGGCTGTATTCGGTTACTCGTCAGCAGCAGCAGCAGCAGCAGCAGCAACAGTGTAACACAAGCGGTGTACAGCTTTGCCACATACACCACACACCACAAACGCATCCAAATGATTGTTTTGTATACAGCCCGATCGATCCATCCCGAATTCGAGAAAAATGGTTGCCGGTGTTCGGTGGAGCTTTTTTAATGTCCAGGTTTTGCTCTCGCCTCTATCGGGGTTCTTCGGTGCAGGAGGCGTACCTGGGACGCGCATTTTTCTTTAATTAAAACATCAAACCCCGTTGGCGTGTGACACCCACATGAACCGGGGTGAGGGTCTTCCCCCAAATACCCTCCACTCGCACCTCCTCCAAACGAGCAGAAAGTTAATGACGTGTGTTTGGTATGTATGATGTGGTTAGGTATGGTTCTGGTTTTGACGGTCCATCACGCCACGCCACGAACGAACGTGGATGGGGATGAAGCAACAGAAATTGGAACCACAATTAAGCCATAAGCGTGGCGTGGAAACGATCATAATTTTTTAACCCCTCTCCCTCTTCTTCCACAGCTCTCTTCCACAGGTCCCCTCTACTCGGTGACCTACAACACAACAGCTTCACCAACTTCCAAAGTCTGACGCGAGATGTCGAAGCCCTCGGACCCGATGTTTGACGAGCTATTGCCGCCTCTCAATCAGTGCTCTGGGAACAACCCAACAAAAAAAAAAACTTCCCCATCAGTAAAATAAAAGAAACAACTCTTAATCTAATGTCGCGATGATCGGGGCTAGCGAAATAGAAAGCAACAACAACAGAAGAAGAAATGAACTAAATAGTTTCTCCCACCAGCAAAAAACCAAAACCAAAGCACGAAACAGATACCGACAACAGGAACAGAACGAAAAACAAAGCTTGAAGTTGTCCCCCGGGTAAACAGACACCAAGAAGCGAGCGACAGAAACAAGAGAAGAGTTAAACTAAAGCACCCGGGTGATAAAATGGATAGAAAACACATGTCAAATCGTCCACTAAATCGGTGTTGAAAGCCTGCAAGACACCAAACGCGGCCCACAGTGAGAGTGAGTGGTGATGGTCATAAAACTTTGGTGCGTGTGTGTGTGTGGGGTGTGATGGAATAAAGCGTCTAAAAAGTGGGCAACGGGCCGCGAGGACCCACCCCCCCAATTGGAAGTTTGGAGGCACCGAATCTTGTGGGTTGTGATCTCGTAAAAGACTTTTAGTTTCCCGCCTAGGGGAGACTCCCGCTGGCGATCGGTAGGCGAAGGTGGAACCGGATCGCGAGCACCCGTTGGAATGCCCACGTTGGCCCAGGGTGACAGATTTGGTGGTGGTGGTGGTGCGTGCCTGCAACGGGAGGTCCAAGTATGCCACAACATACATTCATTCACTCGCAGCCTCCTTCAATCGCAAGTTTCTTTGTTCAAGAGAGATTGAAGGAGTGAGCGAGATCCAGAGACCAAGGGCGAGAGAGATGCCAGCACAGCACCGTAAATAGATACCGAAATTAATATGTTAAACAAGCTGTTAAATTAGACGCAAATTAATAGAAACACTCGCAGCGGAACTGCCTCTTCGTGAGCATAAAATTATCATTAATAAGCGACGGGCTTGTAAGCTGCTTCCAGCCGGCCAGCAGGGCGGCTTCCGTGGCCCTTGCGCCGGTGGACCCTGTTTCACCGCGGCTTTAAAATCGGGAAGAGAAAAGAACGTGAGCGTGCGCGTGAGCCGCGAGTTAGCCCGAGGCTTAATTAGGCCAAACCATAGGGTGCTACCTCGGGGGTGACGAGAGCACGTTGAGGTGGCGGCACATTGTGCAGTGCAGTTTTTTTTTTTTTGGTTTTGCTTTGGGGTTTCAGTTTTCGGGGCAGGCGTTTTTCCTGCTCGCGTAAGAATAGTTCGGTGGTTAAAGAGATTGGATCCCATTTGGAATATGGAATGTTAGGCACCGCGGCAAATGGATAAGGAAACATATATTTTGTAGCGTTCCGAGGGTTGCTGACGTTTGATGTTGCTCCAGTTGCTATCGGGGTGTTGGGCTTTTTGTTTTGCTGATGTTATTTACAGAGAAGATATTGTTTGGACGCTGGATTCTGGAGATCTAGACGAAAACACAAGACTTGTACGGGATGATGGATGTCACAGGAATTCTTTCCAATAAAAAATGCCAATTCCAACGAGAATACACGATTAAGAGATTTTGATGAAAAGAAAATAGTTTAGATGTCGTTAAATAGTTGAGTTAATATTGTACTATTTACTACCAGATACTTGATTTAGAAAGTTCTGAGGCAATTCACTTCTTGAGAATATGCATTCAACACGAAAATAGCAAACTTCTCTACTCAAAATATCTGTCATAACGTAATAAACTGAGACTGTATGGAACCTTTATAGTCCCAGACACATGGACTCTATTCAAAATGTTTGGACCCGTATGAGTAGATTTACAACGAAGAAGTCCCTACAATGACAAGATCTATCATCATGCAGTGAATTAGACTTGCCAGGCTCCGGTGGTCTAGTCTTGCCAGGCTCCGGTGGATACCGGCGCCAGTTTTCACACGGCTGGACCGGGGTTCGAATCCCGGCGGACCTCCTCCCCGTACGCAGGACTGATTATCCAGCTACGGGTACAACTTAGTCACAGAAAGCTAGCAATAGCTGGCAGGCCAAGACCTCGCGAGGTTGTAGTGCCAAGGAAGAAGAAGAACCAGCCTGTAAGGTCATTTTAGGCTGTCCACATGGATAAAGGAGGCGTTATAAGTAGACATGAGCTGTACGGTGATCTTACCATCGTGCAGCGAATTAGGCTCGCCAGGCTCCGGTGGGCTGGTCATGTCATGAGAATGGCACCGGACGACCCAGCCCGTAAAGTCCTTTTAGGCCGTCCACATGGACAGAGGAGGCGTGGTAGGCCCAAACTGGGATGGAGTGATGGCGTAGATGCGTCCGCCAGAACGGCCGGGATATTGGATTGGCAGACGACGGCGCTAAACCGTGAGCGGTATCGAGGATTGTTGCAGCAGGCCAAGACCGCGAAGCGGTTGTAGCGCCTGATAAGTAAGTAAGTATAAGTAGACAACGTCGCTAGACCGTGAGCGATATCAAGGATTGTTGCAACAGGCCAATACTTTGAAGTGGTTGTACTGCCTGATAAGAAACTAACAGATTGCGACCTCAAGGGGACGATCATAAAAATCGTAGTTGGAATTTGAAGAGTTCCGTTACATACTTGTACTGTTTTAAGAAATTTGTAGCAAGGAGCGAATAAAAATTGACGATTAAATCTATAATCTTCATGGCCCATGTTCCTGCAATTATCAATATTAATCTATACGTATGTCTAAGACATGATTAATGCATTCAAATATCAACTATTGAGATCATAGTATAATAGACTGCTAGAATAAGCAAAGCTGACCAGTACTTCACTTTAACTAATATTCCTTCTGTTCACTACTGTCCCTCTTAGAGAGAGTAACCTAAGAGAGTAACCAAAAAACCAAAGATGGGAAACAAAGAATCACCTACCGATTTTGCACCAGCCACACACCAGCCCACCACCATTCAAAAACATCCAGACTTCCATAGCAGGTTGACACCGCATCAAGGCGCCCTCATTAGTCGCTCATTCCTGTTTGCAGATTCACGAAACCAGCGGCCCTGCCTGGTTTCGTTACTTTAGCATATTTCCCCCTGCATCTCCCGGGTCGTCTTTGTTTGTGGAGGAAATTCGATCTCTCTGACCGGTCTGTCTCTCATTCTATCTTTCTCAGTCTCTCTGGATCTTGCCCGACCACCTCGTTAATCCGTTTAGTGAAATCTGGTGTTGTCCGAAGAATGAAGCACGGAGATCGCGGGGTCAGAAGCCACACGGCCCGCAAACGCGCGAAAGAGAAAGCGTGGCTTCACACGGACGTGACCGCGGTGTGACGACGCACGGCTACAGCACCAGGAATCTTGGGGTTAAGAGCGCCGGAGGTCGCCGATGTCTTCGATGTCGAGAAATAGCCAGCACCAAATATGGTATCTGAGTGTGTGTGTGTGTGTGCCGTTGTTTGCTGGATGATCCCGGGAGATCGCAAGCCGATCCACCGCCACAGAGATCACGGTTTCGCTGGAGATCTCGTTTCGCTGCCTTATGCGTTTGGAGCGGAAATCGGATCGTGATCGGATCGTTTGTAAGCCGGCAGTCGTTTGCCGGGGTGAAGGTGGTCACGCGTTGCTGGTGTGATTCGTGCAGGAATGTTGGGGAATTGGAGGGCCCCTAGTGGTCAGGAGTTCCCGATCGTCCTCTCGCTTCACCTACTAGCGTTAGGAATTGGAAAAATGTCGATAATTTTTACACATGCCTTGACGAGATAATTATCGCATTGGCTTGTCCCCAAAATTCAAACAAATCTCCACAGACCAGTGTGGGAGTACTTTGGGGAAAGGTTAAGGCAGAGTTCCGAGTCACTCTCTCGCTCTGCTTCCTCTCTTCAGGGTAAATTATTTCGTTAGAATCGAAGTAGCAGCCAAAGTCGTGAGGTTCGCAGTCATCATTTGCAGCTCGACTATCCCACAGCTGCTAGACCAACTTCTTCAAGACTACTTTCTTCCCCAAAGGCGAAAGCAGTGGAACCGAGAGATCTCTCCTAACGACAACAGGAAACGCTGGACTCCGGTTTTTTTGTTTGATAATTGTGCAAATGTCCTCCTCTCGTGGGGACACTTTGGTGGAGGTAGCAGCGTTAGGTACACGCATTTTTGACAACTTGTCTGGATGATTGTGCCCGTGTGTCCGGTTGTGTGTGTGTGTGTGTGTATCTTCACAGCCGCTTACCTTCATTTGCGTTCGGTCCAGTTTGTTCGTTTATTCGTTTTCATCTCTTTTGTACCATTCCCGGGTTCGAATCTTCAGCAAACCGGGTTTCGAAGGCATGTTTTTGTTTTGTTTTTCTCTTCTTTCCTTTTTTCCGTTAGTTTCGTTCGGTTCCATTTGATACGTTTTTTTTTGCTTCATCTTCCTTCATCTTGTTTTCCTGTTTCCTTGCATTTTTCGCTTTTCCTTCCCTGCACCTATCACGCTTCAACGCCTTTTTCTCCATCTTTCGCGCGCGCGCGCGGATCATCATAATAAATTTCATTATTTATGATGGCTCGTTTGGATTAACAGTCTTCACTTTGTACCGCTCTCCCTTCCTCTCGAACAACCCTTCCTTCCCCTTCCTTTCTTTCTCTCTTAACAAACGATCGAACCCCGATCGATTCAGCCGCCTCATAGCCACCTCACCGTGGTACCACACACTGATCACGACAAATTTTCGGTGTATTAGTTAGACGACCAAGAGTAAAAGGTGCGCTTGTTCTCGCGGGAACCGAAACGCACAGCACGGCGGCTCGAGCAACACCTCGGTTCGGTTGCTTCTTTTCTTACGATGACGATCGGTTTGTTGGCCGCCGTTTCTTCTTCCCGCTGAACCCTTTCAGCCAAAGAGAAGGTTTCTTTCTGACCGTTTTTTGGTGTTGTTTTAATCCCAAAATTCCAACCGAATGAACTGTGTGCGATTGGGGCGGTCCGGTGGTGTATCCGATAGCGGCGCCGGTCTTCACACGGCAGGACCGGGGTTCGAATCCCGGCGGACCGCCTCCCCGGTACGCAGGACTGACTATTCTGCTACGGGTAAAAACAAGTCAAAAGCAATACGGCCAGGCCGTTCTAATGGAATTGAAAAAAAAAAAAAAAAAAAAAAAACTGTGTGCGATTCATCGACGTTTCAGGTTGGTTCATCGATCGATCAATCGACGGCTGTTTGTTGTTCATCCTGACGTCTTGAAGGAATTGCCGTTCTCCCGTTGTCATCGGCCAATGCTTGGATGGTGTGCTTGTTGCTTCGATGTGTGTGCAACTCAACAGCTTCTTTGAATAATCAACCACGACGATAGCAGCAAATTCTCGCTGGCAGACAGAGAAATGCGCTCAACTGCACACGAATTAAATGGAATCCTTTTCTGAAGGAATGATGCTTTCAACGCTTGCACATTCGTTACGCTGATCGGTCGGCTTTTTATGGAGCTGAGCGAGCGTCAAACATCCTTCAACAAGTGCTTTCGATTATGCAGCGTTTTTTTAATCCTTTTCATGTTTAGTGAAGCGTGAAGTTTTTGAAGGGATCATGATCATATAATAAAGTAATGGGTTTCTTACAGTCTTGAAAAAGATCAATATTTTTTCGTTTACATTGTAAATTTTCTATTTAATTATATTTTGTCCACGTGAAATAGAAGTTTCGTTATGACAATACGGCACCATGCCGTAATAATGAATACATAAATAAAATAATAAATAAATAGATGTTTCAGTTTTGTAAGATAGATAAAAAAAAAATGAAAGAAAATTAAATGATTCGTAAAAAATGAATAAATCAAAAGATAAATAAATAAAGCATAAGACTTAATGAAAAGTAAATAAAAGTGAAACTTTTTTACACTCAATAAGAACAATTGAGAAAAAAACAGAAGTACTTAAAAATTTACTTTTATGAACCACTACGAGTAATTTTACTTTAAAAACATCCTCAAGCTTTTAAAATGAAACAAAATAATTCAAATGCGTTCTAAGGTTGGTTTAACAAATCCTATTTCTATTACAGTTTGTTGATTATTGTCTCAAAATTCAAACTACTTAAGATACAAGCTTCTTGTAATTAATTATTTTATTTTAGTAAATATTTTTCCTCTCAAACAACGGCCTCAAGGTATCTTTCTATAATTATCTTATTCAAGCAATTATTTTTACCACTTTGTTGCACAATCTTTATTGGTTTCATTAAATTATTTCTTTCATTTGCTTGTTTTATTTTATTTATTTGTTGTGGATTCCTTTGTTACATTCTCTTTCACTTCTTTTTATGATTACTATTATATGATTATTTTTTATTAGTTTTATGACTTAACTTCCTTTTCTTATTTACAAGTAACATTTTAAATCTATCATGTTTTTTTTAATTCTTTTCGTAAACCTAGCCCACTTTGATATGGAATAAAGCAAAATTGCGAATAATGAACTCTTTTCCCTGTTAAGAATAACCTAGTTATTTGTATGCTATTGTAATTATTGATAAAATGATTAGTTGACAGTTGACACTTTGACGGCTCGCTTTTCGATTGAAAAAAGAGATCCATTTCCTTAACTGCTAAGCCTGGGGCTTATTTACCTTATTTCTACAGCTTCGCCGACAAAACGAGCAGATCGCCCGTACAAGATAAATCACTTCAGCAATTCGTGAATAAAGATCAATAACACACACGCGTGAATCTAGCAGAAAGATTAAAACGCGTTTGATTAGCGTAAATGACTGTCGTCCCGCGATCACGCACTCTGCCGCTCCAAAAAAAAGGTAATTTAAATAATGAAAATAAATATCTTTTGCAGCGCATAGACACAACGAGCGACCGGCATCATGACTGTACAACCGTTGATCGCACCATATACCCCAAACCGCACTAGACTGGCAAAGCATCATAATAATAGGGCGATAGATAGACACGGTGCCCCTGTGACGACAATCACGAATCATGGCGACGTTGAAATCTAAAAATACAGACAAACTCGAAACCGTCGGAAAAAAGCCTCTTGTAGCACACCGGTCAGCGATCGATTCGATACGAATAAATATTATCTTTAGCGCTGGTTTGGCCTGGCTTTGCGCGGAGCTCGATCGCAACGTCCGAAAGTCCGAAAAAGGATGAGTTGACGCTTTTGGCACCTCTGGCAAGTTGGCTGGAGCGCAGGGCGAAAGGAATACGAGGGAGCGAACAGAAACGAACGAGGATCACGTTTCCCGATAAAATAATAATCCGCAGCAGAATAGGAACGAAATAAGATATTCCACTGCTTCCATTCGAAAGACACAAAAACGCACCACGCATCGAGAAAAGGGAAGAGAAGAGAGCTTAAGAGAGGGTAAAAAGCAAATTTCTCAAAGCATAATCATCCCAAAACTGGCCGCACGATTATGGTGTGTGCCCGGCATAGTTGTCGATGATGATCGAGAGTAAATAAATGTAAATGCCACACTAGACGAGTCCCATCTAATCATTCAGGACGATACAGTTTTGGCCTGTTGGCTTGCGTATCCCATCCCCACAAAGCGTTGGCTCATTTCCACGTTTACAAATCAACATAATTTCCATTGCTCACCTCACCGGGCACCTCGCGACCACACTCCCGCAATATACCCCGAGAAAGACTTCATTTTTGGACATTCACGATCTTCCGAGAGCGCGGTACAAGGCTCTTTATCTTACACCGTGGCCGGTGTGCGTTCTATTCTGTGCAACAAAAGGCAACGAGAGCCCCGAAATCGAACCTCGGACGGATGAGGCAAAACCCTTATTCCCACCAGATGTGGTCCCGGTGGTGGTGGCATGAAAGGCAAGAATGAAAACCGGGCCCTATCGGCGCATAAATAAAAGCACCCAAACGCATCGTGATCGTTTTGCTGCTTTGATCTGTGAAGCATATCGAACGGAGAGTTGAAGGTTCCTCCCGAACTTCGGGGGCAGAGGCTCTTGGGGGCAGGAGGAAAAAATCCACAAAATAATAAAACAACACATCTCAACGATAGCCAACTTCTTCCCGTGGTCTAGTTCCCCCTTCCAACATCAGCACACAAAAGATTGCCATGAATCATAGCTCTATTTATGAACTCGATCCACGATCGATTGAAGCCGGTTGTTTAGAAAACGAATATGCGCTCGCCGCCGCCTTCGCCCGGCATCTCGCATCTGTCCAAAACACGGAAATTGTGCGCTGTGCGTCGACGAGAAAACGCCTAGAAAACGTACCCGTATTGCGTTTGCATTTAAAATCCTCACGAATCTTACCGGGGACCGGTCGAAGATTTATCCTCGTCCACCACCACGTGGACATGCGAAGGGGCGAAGGTTTATTTTATTCGAAATTTATCACCACATCCCAATATGGCACCGCGCGTGTCATATGCAGATACGCGTTGCTCTGGGAGAACAAAACTTGTTTCCGATTCCAAAAACATGGCTCTTAAGGTTTAGACCACAACAGATCTACAGCATAGTTTTCGATGGGCTTTTGCTATGGTAGGGAGCTTACATTGGCACTACGTTAAAGTAGTTTCAGAAGATGATAAATAATGCGACCTGTATAAAGCATCGATAACTCATAATAGCAAAGATTTAGTTATGGGTAGTCACAACTGTGGAAAACCAAAATTTAAGAATGAATATACCACACCTATTGTGTAGAAATACCGAATGAGAACAGAGCTTTATTAGCAAAGCTTTAGACAAAGCTTTATTGTGAGGTTAGTGAAGAATCTTGGGCGAGTAGAGCTACTATGTAAGGGAAGAGTTATTTCATCAGAGGAGAGGTACCTAGTGAGGCACAGTTATCTAGTAAAGATCTAGATACTAGGTTCTTAACGATGGCAGAGTTTTTAAGTCACATTATCATGGCTAACCTTCAAAGTAAGAGTAGAGTTACCTATTGAGATTGATGTACCTAGTGCAGGTTAGATAGAGTTATCTTGTAATGATAAAACTTCAAAGAAACGTTGGAACTACATTACGCGGTTAGAGCTACATGACGGTTAGAGAGGCAGAGTAACCTAGTGAGGTCAGCGGATAATTAAAAGCGAGGACAGGGCTTCACATTGAGGAGGGAAGTATTGTGTGACGACAGAAAGAATTTGAAGTTTGGACAAAGCTGCTTTGTGAGGATAGAGAGGACCCCTGTGAGCGCAGTGGAGCTTTGTAAGGATGCATTTAAAAAGAGAAGAGGTACCTAGTGAGGTGCAATTATCTAGTGACAGCGAGTGCAAAGCTTCTTTGCGAGTGCGGAGGAACCTTGTGAGGACAAAGATTACTAGTGACGAAGGAGTTTCTAAGTGAGGCCTGAGATAATTAATCAGGACTAATCGTCAAAGTATGGGCAGAGTTACCTAGTGAGGTAGATATACCTAGTGACGGCTGAACTACCTCGGATAGATAGAGTTACCTCTTGATGGTGTAGCTCGAAATTAAAGGGCAGAGCTACTTTACGAGACTAGAGCTACATAATGTAAGCAAAATAACCTAGTGAGGACAGAGGATGATTCAAGACGAGTGCAGAACTTCTGGTTATGGAGGGAAGTGTTACGTGACAACCGAAATACGTTATGAGAGGGTTTTTTAGTTTGCACAAAGTTAGTTTGTGAGGGTAGAGCGAAAACCTGTGAGGGCAGAGTTACTTTGTATAGGAAAAACCAAGAGCAGTAACTATTAACGTAGTGGCGGTGGAGCCTCAAAATGAGAGTAGAACTAATGATGAAAGCGTTCCACAGGTAGTGCGGAGTTACCTAGTGAGGAAAAAGGTGATGGCAGAGCTACCTAGGACGGAAAGAATCTAGACATAGAGTAGAGCTATTTAATGGGGTTAAAGCTAGTTCATGTAGGCAGACGTAACTTAGTGAGGACAGTGTCCGAGAACTACCTGTTGAGGACAGCCCGAGGCGATTCAAAGCGAGCTTTAAAAACGAGCGATTACAGAGGTCTAAGCTTATTAAAATGATGCCTCAAAATAGCTATGAACCTCATTACCCAACATTGATTGTAACTATTGTAATTAGACCAATCAAAGAACTTGGTTTCATGCACATTACTCTAAATGAAAAATATGATTTTTGAGCCCAACTTTAGAGTCCACTAGCCTTCAATAATGACGAAAAAATGCTTTACTTTTTATGTCTTCATATTTTCTTGAAGCAAACTCCACTTAACAAATATACCTATAAAATCTGGAATTCTTCGATCCCACCATCGCAGCACTTTCCCATTGTATCGTTTTCGACCAAGCTCTAATTGTTGTAAACGAGTTTTTCCAACCAATAATAGGCAACAAATCAACAATCGCATTATCGAAACAGTCCCCCCCCCCATATCTGACCCATATCCTATATGCACAGCATATCGGCCGACCGTTAACGAGCAGCAGAGCCGGCTAGATTGGCAGCGAGGCGCATAATTCCGTTCCATTCTCGGGGCACTGTCGGATCAATTTCGTTGACCCAAACCGAACCATTTCGTCTCCCCCTAAGGGACGAGGCGGCAGCAGACCAACTGATAAAACCGGGCCCTTTAACTATCACCGGTGCAGCGCCGAGTTATGCTGACCACTTCTCGCGACTCCGAACCGAAGGCTATCGATCAAATACATATTTGAGCGAGATCTGAGACACACGCTCTCCAACCGATGCCGTCGTGAAAGTACCTCAACTTTCTTCACGGTATCATTATCATTTCCTTGGCGAAATAGGCTTTACGAGGGGGGGGTTTTAGACCGAAGCTAAAAAGCATCGCCCTATCGGCAAACCAAATCTCACCTACCGTACACCAATTTGCCCTATCGTGAAAGAATTGGCTGGCGGGTGGTTGGTTTTGGGGTGGCGATTTGCTCTTGTTTCGAACCTTGCAGCGAACCCCAAACAATGATAACTAGTGTGTTCGGTCGACCCTATCAGATCACTATCAGCAAATCGCGAATCGGCGGAGGAGACCTCCGAAATGAATGACCACTCTGTGAGCTGTGGTGATGCAAAGAATGGTCTGGTGAGAAACGAACCAAAACTATACATCAAAATCTTTGAAGGAGAGCAACCTGAGGAGACTATTTCGTCCGGACGAAGCGACGAACGGCAATGGAATCGGAAAACATGCAGAAACCAATCAATAATTTATTGTGTGCCGAACCATTTTCTTCCTTCGGCGGCCGGCGACGGTCCGGCCTTTCACACACTTACACACAATGCAATCGCAGCGTTACGATCGATCGCTAGGGCAGTTATGTTCGCTTTTTTTTTTTGGGCATCTGATTAAAGACCGTGAGAGTGCACGTGTGTCTGTATGGGTCTGTGTGTCTGTATGGAAATAAATGCAAAGCGGGTGGAATCGACACATCGGCTATCCGTTCTCCAGAAAGGAACGCTGAAGAAACGATTCCGGGACCAAGCAGGGGTTGTTGTTATTTTTTGCAAATCGCTCGCCCATCGTCCGGTGACCACCGTCGTACCATATTTGGGCACTGTATACTGTGCCACACAACACACGCCGTAAGGAGCCGGATTCGGGCCGATGCAGATTCCTTCCCGTGCAGGCGCTGGTGGATGGCGGATAAATTCACACCACGGCCGGCCAACTGAACGAATCGGATCTCGAGATCCCTTTTGTTAGCATCACTCGCATAACTCAAACGGTGCACAAACAAAAGCGCCCCGAAAATAAGTGGCCTACCCCCGCCGGAGGAATGTCTCGCTTGCTGGTTGGAGGTCGGCTGAAGTTGAAGAGGTTGAGGGTTTTTGGAGGAGGAAAGTGGCAAAAAAATAATAATCATCCTTTCGATCCATCCAGGCAGTGTGCGGTACCCGTGGGAGGGGGAGGAGGGAAAGGGCCTGTGGCAAATGGTCCAGTGTCGGTGATCGGGATAGAGTGTCGTGATCGGGAATTTGAATAGAAAGGTTGACCACGACGTTTCAGGATGTCGTGCGAAGTAAAGTGTCTTTCTTCTGTTGTTACACAGCATGGTTAACGTTGTTAAAAATGGTAACGGCAACAACCGCTTTCTAATGAAGCTATTATATATATTTACGGCAAAAAAGCCAAAGAATTTATTAACATTAAGGGTTTCAAACATTTTAAGAAAATCAATAACATATTTAATTATAAAACAATTGTCCAAAACAAAATAAAACGATGTGTTTTCCTTTTTTTAAATTTTTAAATCTATTAAGCTGTCCATTAAGCACTCGGTGGCATTTATGTGATGTCCTACCAGCAAATTTTATTTTGTATTATTTATTATTTTGTGCTTTTTCAAGAAGCAGCTTGAATTTTTTTTAGAAGCTTTTCCAAAAGTTTGAAAACTTTGGCCAATTTTATAGTTACTAGCTTGGTGGGACTAGTATGACGTTATGTACACTGAAGTATTACAGTAGATTTCTTTAAAAAATTCGGAATAAAATGGTGTATCAAAGTTATTAAGCAAATTAAAAAGTCAAGATATTAAACAGCGACCAACTGAAGCTAGATAAAAAAAAGAAAACATTATGATTAATATCCATACAATTAAAATCATATCTTTCTTTAAAATCAACGATTGTTTAGTTTAGTTTATGAGGCATTACGCATAGTGCAACAATAAACAAGACTCAAGATTTATTTTACAATGTTTAGAATGTTGGAAAAGCCCTTCATTGCACTACTGCTGATTTAAAGAACATTGGTGGAAGCGATAGGAGATTGTATCTTCTTTCTTGGCCTAACGACCTCTTAGGTCATGCCTGCCATTTTTGGCTTACTAGACTTATTGTTACCGCATAGTAGGATAGTCAGTCCTCACTATGGGGGAACGGTCCAGATGAGACTTGAACCCCGGTCCTGTCATGTGAAGACCGGCGCCGCTGTCCCATCTACCACCGGGCCGCCCCAATCGATTGTGTACCATGAGGATTGTATACCATTAGCCTTTATCAACAATATCGATTGGTGGGACCAATATGAGATTGTATACCATGAGCCATTAAATTTAAGTTTGATCTCCCTTGACATTTTTAACCAAATAAATCATTATTTTTTTAGTATTTCATGCTTTAGATCGATGCTATTTAAAAGCGGATCCAGCAGATACGTCAACTCTAATGCGATCAAAAAGATAGGTGAACCCATTTAAAACCATTACTCATTTTCCCAATATCATGCATAAACACTGGACCATGTTTTTAGTTGCTGCAAGTATATCTTTCGATACGCTATAGCAAACAATCAACCAAAAACAAACCTATACCTAAACGACAAGTTAAAAGCTAGTTGCTAGTTGCAAAGGGCACCCACTTCCCAGCATTCTTACAAAGATACACTTTGGCGCGCGCGCGCGTCTTCTTATCGTTATTCTCGGTAGCTCCTTCTAGCGAAACGATCGCGACCGGGTCCCGCCAACTGGGAAAGCTAATTGAAATCGTGCCACCAGAACTACCGTGCGAGGTTCGCCCGCGCGATTGTCATCGAAGGCTTCGATTCTGGGCCTTTGGAAAAAAACAACGAAAACACACCGACATCCCTTTGAGCCACCAGCAGATAAGTATCGGGCGGCCTTTAACGGAGGCAAGCGAGGGTTTCGGGTGATTCTAGCGATGTTTGCTTGGCGAAGCGTGAAAAAAAAACGGTTGCTCTACTGGGCGGGAGTAAGGGAGTTCTATTCATAACGTGGATACAATGTTGTTGGAGCCGTTTGTTTACGGTTTTAGAAGTTCACCATCTCGATGATGATGATGATGATAATGATGATGATGATGAGGTGTTCCTGGCTAAGATTATCCCACGGTGTCAGTGGAACGTTTCCATTTGGATTTGCCTGCTAATCCGATTACGATCGTGAACGGTGAGGCACGGTGAGACAACGACAACGCTTTGTAATTAATTCTACAAATAGACCAGATTAGGCGACTGGCAATCAAACGTTTAGATTTGGGTCAATTTTTATTAATTTTTTTACCCTGGTGCGTTTAAGAAGCTATTTTAAGAAGCGAAATTTGAATACAATGCAATTTGTTAGCTAAATTTGTTTGGCTTTGGAGCTGGGAAGCGCGAGACATTAGCATAATAAATTTAGTAAACGATAATTGACCGCTTAACAGACGCTTTCGCTCTACTGAACTCCTGCATTAGAAATATACAATTTTATATACTGAAATTTTCATATTTTTAAGTTGAATGCCTGCACGTTTTTCTCAAAAATAAATTAGAAAAATAGTCTTATCGTCATAACAGAAACGGAAATAAAATATATTTTAAATAATAGTTCACCCTTGACTAAGTTTAAATGTAAAATTCGATTCATGGGACCAATTCGAAGCTGCACACTTTAAGCAAGCCGTTATAATAATTTAAAAATAATACTTTAATTTTAATTATAACAACAAATCGATACAATCAGGCTACTGAAGATATGTTCACTCTTATGAGGTTAACAATAAAGTGACATTTTTGGTGGGACCTAAGGTACATATTTTACTACGAGCCAGACATAAAAAATAATTTAAAATCTAAATTATGATATTAAAACAAAAAAAAAACACTCCCTTAAAAATGGTTGTTCCTTTACCGACGTGCATAATGTTATCCGAACGAAGGGACATTCTTCACATCGTGTATTACGAACCAGACATTCAAGAAATTCAATTTAAAACGTAAATAATCATAATGTAACTAAACATATTAGCGTCATTAGGCATATCAGCGTAATTATAAATCATTTAACAAGATAAATACATCACCTCACACGTACCCGCCCATTCAAACGATGATGAAGCTACTGTTTGTAGGATTTTTCCACGGAAATAATTAAGGAACGCTTCTCACGAAAAACATCATCAAACGTTACATTCACAGTAGCACGGAGAGAGAGAGCGAGCGAGCGAACTAGAGAAGCCGCTGCAAAAAAAGAGAGACAGAAAAACAAAAATATTCCCCAACAAAAGCATATTCTCAGCGTCCAGCATGCTTTTCGTCGCGGCTTGGAGTGGTGGCACATGGCACGGATTAAAGCTTTACCGCGTGGTGGAGAACACCATTACCATCATCATCATCATGGAATGTAAGAGAATGATTTACAAAATTTCATCGTTAGCCAAACACACGCACACACGCACCCAAGATCGGAAACGTTTGGTAATGTCTTTCGTACAACACCAGCAGCCACAACAACAACCAGCATCATGTTTTAGCCCCTGGAGGAACATATTCAAAAAACGATAATAGCTTCCGTGTGCCCTTCGCCGTCTGGACCCATGTATGCCTCTAAAATTTTCTCTACAAGTCATACAATTGTGTCCGCGGGATTGTAAAAAAAAAGACTCCCCGAAGTCGATTTTAAGACAAGATGATGGTAAGAAGCCTGCCGTGCGAGAAAGAGAAGCGTACGATACAGTAGCACCCCGGGGGAAAAGGCGACACGACACAAGGACACGACACCGTGACACGCATCGTCTTTTCATCAAACAACTTCACCCTTTCCTTTCGTGTCGCTTTGTCCCTCCCACCAACGAATTGGGACATGCATTTTGTTGAGTGTTAGTGTGTGTATGGGTTCCTTTTTAATGAATCGGTTCCGGGGCAAAATTTGATTCATTCTGTCGAATTTGATAAATTATCACATACTTTTAGGGGCAACGCTTCGGTTCGTGACGTCTTCAATGATCGTGTACGCTGGTGGGCTGATGCTGGCTGGCTGGCTGGCTGAATGATGAAGATAAATTCCAATCTCGTCGAGAGTATGATGCTTGTCGAGCGAAAATAAATATAAAAACGCTTCACAAACCACACCTTAAGCCTTGGTCATACAGCGCCCCCAGGGAGGACTTACGGCTCACTCCGATTCGGTCACCATTTCTCACGCTCACGAAGCGTGGCGCATTTGTTGGCGGATGGGCTACCGGTTATAAAATAAACCCGACACCCAACACCGGACGATGTACACAAACCCCGCCACAAGCCCGAAGGTGGAATCGCACGGCGCATCATCACCATCCCAAAAAAATGCTTCGATTGATTCTTGTTCCGCTTTCGCAGTCATCGGCGTGCGGGCCCACAGCGACCACGGCCAAACATCATTCCATTTGATGGATGACAAAGCAACAGTAGCGACAGGCGAACGACAGCGTGGCGCACACTGGACGCGAAAAAGGTGTACGCAATTTCAGTGATCCAGAATAAAAGTTAGATAATACAATGCATGATTTTTGCGTCTTCTTCTTGTTCACTACATTTTTGGTAGGTGTTGGCCTACTATTTCAATCTTTGTATGACTAAGCTTTACTAAGTAACTAAGTAGTCAGTCCTGCATGTAGAGAGACAGTTCGGACGCTTTGAGCATTGAATATTGAGTAAAAAATGGTTAATACTGTCCTTTTGTTCATGGTATAAAATCTATTTTGGGTTCCACCAAATCGAATTCACTGCTTTGATGCCATTTTCTTCAAATGAAATTCATTTTGCTTATAAGATTAAGATTTAAAGAAATTTTGAATACATACTAATGCTAATAGAACAAAATCTATTATAAGCTTAACCAAATAAATGGCTGATGCTTTGATGCATTCTGTAAATAATTTTACGAAAATTACTTAACATTTTAATTTGCGTTTGTTTCGAAGTATGAGCTTTGTTTGGTGGGAGCCTTGCAATGTTATGTTCTACGAACATGTGGCAATGCATTAGAGAGTCTTTAGGGGAAATTATATACACATGCATACAAGCCACACGGCTTTTAGATACTAAACATCAAATTATATTTATTGTTTTACCAACAAAAGAGCATGTACTACAAACATTTGGACATATCTACACTGATTTTTTGTGTAATTAATAGAAAAGATGGTATATTCTCTCTGGACGTTGCAGCATCAAAAATGTCAATTTTATTTGATGGGAGCCATGACGGATTATGTAGTATGAACTAATAGGCAACCACAACTGAAGCATAGAGTTAATTTTATTTAATGAGATTAATAAAATTAGCTAGCCAAAGAAACATTATAAACATTTCTTCCACATAATACAAGTACAAAAATGTGAATTTTATTTAAATTGATTTAAAATTTTCGTTATTAATTATTTACAGAATGCATCAAAGCATCAGCCATTTATTTGGTTAAGCTTATAATAGATTTTGTTCTATTAGCATTAGTATGTATTCAAAATTTCTTTAAATCTTAATCTTATAAGCAAAATGAATTTCATTTGAAGAAAATGGCATCAAAGCAGTGAATTCGATTTGGTGGAACCCAAAATAGATTTTATACCATGAACAAAAGGACAGTATTAACCATTTTTTACTCAATATTCAATGCTCAAAGCGTCCGAACTGTCTCTCTACATGCAGGACTGACTACTTAGTTACGGGTAAAGCTTAGTCATACAAAGATTGAAATAGTAGGCCAACACCTACCAAAAATGTAGTGAACAAGAAGAAGACGCAAAAATCATGCATTGTATTATCTAACTTTTATTCTGGATCACTGAAATTGCGTACACTTTAATTACCTGGATCTATTGAAGATTATGTACTATGCGTAAAGGATTATCATTTCAAAATATATTTTCCGAACAATCAAAACTAAAAATATAGATTTTAGGTAATCAATTGTTTACATGATACTACAACATCAAAAATATAAATTCTGTTTGGTGGGACCGATAGAATATTATATATCATGAGCAAAGGTGTACTAACCAGAAAAGATAAAAGTGATAAGTTTTATAGTACTTGTTTATGCTTGATACTAGAGTATTGATTAGGGAAATTTTATCTTCAGGAATCAACAATAGATAATATACTATGAGCAAATGAATCAACTCCCACCGATGATTCAAACTAAAGGGGGAAACATTTAAAATTATCAAATGTATGAAGGAACATTCACTTAATAAATACTATGAGAAATTGTGAAAATCCACTTGCTTCACTTGACACAGAACCTCTTTTTGTTGGGTCAATATAATTTTATATACATATGTGCATCAAAATGGTCATTATTATTTGGTGGGACTAAGGATACATTTTGTACTAGGAGCCAAATAAATCATTTGTCTAAAAAATATCTGGTTTCAGAGGTGGCAGTGGTACTGGTCTTATCGTATCGAATCCGATTCAGACCGTCTTCCTGTACGCAGGAATCACTAAGGTGCGCCAATATCCACTAACTGTGCACAAAAATCCGAATTATTCTAAGGACTTCATGCTATTTGGCTTACGTACGATTATAAGATACTACAAAATAATATAAACCGAGCTTAAAGAACTTTTTGCTACATGGTTAATTACATAGTTCACAAGCTCTTCACATCAGTACACATCATTCCTACAGGTGGTCTAGAACTAACTCAAAATTGCCACTGTTTAGCATTACAACTTAAAATATCTCATACATAGCTTCCCCGTAAATCATATAATTCAATCACACGAATCACACGAAATGCTACGAGACGAGTTGCGGCCAACAAAAAATATCCACTCAAAATTCCACGTTTCAATTCAGCACGACAATCACACCGGGAAACACTATTATAAAAGCATCAAGCGTGTATGCGCGATGCAGGCAACAAAAAAGAAAAAATTTAAAACTCCCGCCTGAATGTAGATCATTCTAAGCCCGTCGTTCCCGTTGGTGGATGAGATTCTGAATCTCCAATGACTCGCCACTCAGCGGGGATGGGCGATGGGAAAATTGTATAATATTCCCATACCCCACCCCCTCTAGACACCCGCATCCTTTTCCCCCTCCGTTCGGTGATCAATTGATGAGTAATTGAAAACATTTTAACTATTCGCTCCTAAAAAGGGATCGACTGACAGTGAAAAGGCGGACACACCGACCAACCAGGGCGAGAGAAACCTTTATCCCGATCTAGTTTAAGTTTTTTTGTCATTGCTGTCGTTTCTTCTTCTTCTCCCTGTTTGTTATTTGACGCTTTATATGCTATTACTACTCATGCTGACAAAAAAAAAATCGTGTGGCCACATATTGCTAGAACCACACCGAACCGTTCGCTGATAGTTGACCGATGTCTGGGGGTTGCAACCTTTAGTTTTGCGGGTGAGAAGTATTAGGTTTTGCGGGAGGAGGGAGCCGAATGACACAAGCTAAGAGCAAATAGAATTTTCACAACACAAAACACTCACCCCTCGGCTCCATTTTCCTCCACCATTCGCCACGATCAACGCTCACTGACTGGGGGTTTGGTTGAAAATTTGAATAGAATAGAGAAAGGATGTTTGTTACCACCGCGTGACGTGTCGATTTATGCGCCTCACTTTTTGTTGCCCTCCTATCCGTCGTTTTCCAGCTCCCACACCCGGCGACACTTCTCCGCTGGCTTTTCTATTCTTTCGTGAGTTTCCAGCGCGTGTGAGTTAAACAAGGGAAAATGGATTAGGAAAAACGACAACAGCGACGTCGAACCAACCCCGCAGCTTGGTTTAGAATAGATAAATGGGATGCTTTTTTGTGTTGCTGTACCTCCCATTCCGTCCAGGTGACACCTTTTGATATTCATCAGCATGCAGATTGTGTCCGTTTTAATGTCAGAGCTGTGGCATCGGGTGGATATCGAAAGAATCTAATCACGAGTGTCACGAGTTTGATTTTGTTTGTTTGTTTTGGGGGCCTCCCCAAAAAAAAAACTGATGCCCTTGTTGGTGGTGAAAGTGATGGGTGCGCGATGGTGTCTTTAATTCATTCTACATTGAAAGGCGATTAAGTGTCTTCTAATAGGAATTCATCTGTTTTGAATTGTTCCTATCGTTGTTCAATCATCACCGTTTTTATGGTGAGAAATGAGTTCTTTCATGAATAATAGCATAAAACATGATCTGATCCAACTGATTTCGTGATTCTAATTAGATAGCACTAGAAGAGTGTTTGATATAATTTGGAAATTTACCTATTAGATGTTTCTCAATCAATCAAGGGACAATCAAAGGAGGAAGAGGCCGCAAGGATCGAGAGGGAACGTAAAAATGGATGGAGGATTGGAGTGTTGGCGCATCTAGGTGGACTAGAAGAAGGAAAGTGATGAAAGAGGATTGAGCAAGGAAACGACGGTCTTGCAAAGTGCGTCGACCAAGCAATCGACATCTGGACTCGTAAGAGGGGAGAACAGTGGCCGAGTAACCCAACAGTTTGCGGGTGGCAAACCTGGTGAAAGACCTCTGCACTCGCTCGATTCGGTCAATGTGGACCTTAGCAGAAGGGGTCCAGACCACTGAGCAAAACTCCAGCAATGACCTGACCAACGAGCAAAAAAGGGCCGTCAGACATAGAGGGTCCGTGAAATCATGAGCTACACGCTTTAGAAGCCCGAGAGTTCATAAATTTGTAAGATAATACTTCGAAACATGATGCATCTTAACTGCTTAACAGCTGTTTAAGGATCTTGGAATCCAGGAGCAGATAAGTGTGTTCATACAGCCAATATGACAGTGATGTACAGTTTTCTAACATCTATTCAATGATCTACTGCTGTTACGAAGTAAAGTAACTAAAGTAACGAGCTAACGGACATCAATAATCCCGAAACTTGGATGCTGTTTGTGCCGGGTCTACAATTAGTCAAATCAGACAATCTTTAGCTGCCTTAGAATCAAAACAATCGAATCTTGCTTAAGAGCTGTTTAAAGATCCTGAAACCTGAACTGAAACAGAATTAGTCGAAAGATCCCAAGATTCCTTAGAATTAAAGCAATTGAATCCTGCTTAAGAGCTGTTTAAAAGATCCTATAACTTGGATGCTGATTAAAGTCTACAGACAGCCAATTAGTCAAACGTCCTCAAGCTTCTCCAGTATCAAATATTATTCGGAATTGCTTAAGATCTATTTAATATATCTTAATACCTAGATGATCTTCAGGTTCTGCGCAAGGCCAATACAAAAAAGATCTACAGTTTTCTTAATTACAAAAAAGTTTCCCAAATAGGTAAGTATTAAATAATTCTTATTATATAAATATTAAATAGTTTAATGAGGTGACATAATACATATCCTGCAGTTTAGTTCATAATGTCAAATGTATTACCAAACAGGGAACATAAACGAGTTCAGTATCGTTAACAACTTGATGTTGTAACGAAGGTAGTATTACATTTTATGGCGTCAAAGTATAGGTGAGTAAACTAGATGTAACTTAAAACAAAGGCGACTATTGCTTGATCAAAAATGGCCAAGTCAAGTTGCGCATTTGACAGCCTAACTGATTCATTTGCCATAAAATCAAGCTTACCTTTTAACACATTATTCTGAACAACTTTAGCAATACGGTCTTTAGCAGGCTGTTCTTCAAGAATTAAAAAAATAAATCCCCCGAACAACTTTGTCCTGTCAGAAAATTGGCCCATTTATGTGGCAATTTAAAGCAAAACGTGTCTTACGATGCAGCCAAAACAGCTCAAACTTTAAACCAAAAGTAAAAACTAAACTGTAACATCCTGCAATGTTCGACACCGTTCCCGTTCCATTGTGCGTTGGATGCATCAGCACTAACACAAACCCTGTCACATCAAACTAGAAGTCACCTTTGCCACTGGCACTGGTAGCACACACCGGGTGCGGGAAGAAAGAAAAGTACATCCATTGCTGACCGTCAGGACGTTGGTCACTAGCGTTGATCGACTAGTGTTGGACGTCACATGAAGCTAATAAGGATATAACTTTTCTCCCGTTTATCGTCGGACTGTGTAACTGGCACCTCTCGTGTGTATCGTGACATGGACTTGGTGTGTGTGTGTGTGCGTGTGCAAGTCGTCCGTGTCCGTAACCAATGATACACCGGTTACGATGAAGCTGCTACCATTGCCATTGGGGCCACTAACAGAACTGGCGCAACACACAACATCAAAGGGAAAACTTCTCCGACCGCACGGTCGAAGCAGTGCAAACAAGGACCACGGTGGCACCGGCAAACCTATGGGGAAATGGTCGCTTTGTTCTGTATGTGTGTGTGTGTGTGTGCTCGTCCTCCTCAAAAGTCAAACGTCAACCGTGTCTCGATGATGCGATGATACGGTCATTCGAATGAGTTTCTCAATCTGGACGTTACGAGAAGTTTGCCGCCTTTTTGGACGATAACGAAGGACGAAGGAACCTCTCCATCCTCTGCTTTCCCCAAAACCCTTCCCCCTCGGTGCGAATTGTGACCCGATTGGAGGAAAACCAGAACCAACGAAAATGCAATTAGTTATTAGGTTATTGTATCAACTTCCGGGGGATTTTCCACCCGAAATGGTGCTGGACGACACATTATGGGGTCTCCGCTTTGCTGCCTTTTGCGAACGTGTAACGAACGACCCGACTCCATTTGGTCCGAAATACGGACGGTAAGTGGCAAAGCAAACGACAACTCTAAACTATAAAACGGTAGACTGCCGGCTGCTACTACTGCTCGTAGGAGGGCCCCAAACACCAGTTTCGTTTGGAGTTGATGTAGATTTAACTTCACGGTTCATTAGCGTACCGCGCGCGTACCGGACGTCATATAATCGCCGAGGTCGTCCTAGTTCCACTGCACACAAAGGTACTCCCATGTTTGCCGACCGTACAACCCATACCAGAAGGATGAAGGTGACGCTAAAGATCGTCAGCCCAATTGAGGCCGCACCTACTGCGGGCTGGACATCATACTCAGGTCACAGGTTCTCTCGTCCTGGCGCCCAAGAAATCCAAGGTTCGATGGGTGCTGCTTACTTCCTTGATTGGGAAAGAGGTGCGACTCGTGATGAAACGGATCGCCAACTTTATCGCACACACACACACACACACTTTCCTATCGAACCAACCCTCCGAGATGAGATGTTTATACTAATCAATTAACTTAATTGCGATCGCTTTGCGCAAAAGCCAATAGCAGCGACCCACCCGCCTCAATGCACAATCGAACGACAAGTGCACCCGAGAGGTGTACAGTCGGGATAGAGCCATTAAAACGTCCCGTCGTACATGGAACATGTACGGTGACGTGTGCAAGACATCAGGAAAATAGTTCTTTCTAATGCCCTGTCGAAAGAAAAAAACGTAAAGAAAGCTGGACGAAACGTCCGACCAGGGGATGACATATTATGAGTTTCGCTTACGGAAAGTTCCCATTCTCTGTGGCTCTCGTGTTTGCGAAGGTAATAACCATTATAGAGCGCTCATTTAATTAATTTACTACACCTCAGGCAATTGAATTTAATGTGCTGTTGACCGGGATACCGAGATTTCGTCCTGCATAGCTATTAGGTGAGCTTACGCGGAAGAGAGAGAGAGAGAGCTTTTTCTTTTTCTGGTGAGAGTTCAGATCACATTTGAATAACGGATTTGATGGAGTAACTCGTCACATTCGCGTGCTCCAAAAATGCAATGTCGCTAAGTTCACGAGAGTCCAATACCGCTTGTACTGCTGCTCGGCGAAGTGATCACACTCAAACTCCAACTACTACTACTCGATACTCGGAAGTCATCCAAAGAATGGATTGTTACTCTCCAACATTTCAGTCTTTTCTCCCCCCCGAAAGCATCCAGGACGAAACGTGTTGAAATGTGGCCTGCAGCACTGAGTACCACAGAGATTCCTTTTGCCCAGGGGTTTGACCTGCGTGGTGGTTGGGTCGAACTCATGCCGAGCACCACACAGCGGTAACATGGTACGATTATTGTTCGTGTTCATTTATGACCTTCCGGGGGGACCTCTGAGATGTAAGCGCATTGGTAACACTTTCCACCGCCACCACCAGTGAGAACACACCTGGGACATCCTCCGCCTGAGTCTTGTATAACTCCGGAATCCTAGTAAGAGATGGTAGAGTATAACCCAGTTGGAACTCGAACGCTCGACCAGGATCTCTGCACCAGGA
Source organism: Anopheles maculatus (assembly GCA_002091835.1). Classification (NCBI taxonomy): domain Eukaryota; kingdom Metazoa; phylum Arthropoda; class Insecta; order Diptera; family Culicidae; genus Anopheles; species Anopheles maculatus. The sequence continues at coordinate 237,054 of KZ061596.1, read as the reverse complement.
ATTGAGAAGAGCATGCACACACACAGGCATACGTACAAGAAGGGGGCAAAAAAAAGGCGAAAACCATCCAACATCCAACATGCTCTCCAACTTTAATTACATTTATCACAATCCGATATCGTATTACAGTTCCCATGGCGATGTGGATGCCTCGATTTCCCTTTCGGCTGCAATTTCCTTGCCCCTCCTCCCCTTGCCGCAAGTGTATGTGGCAAACGGGCTCTCGTTATGACATTACGTAACACCGCTCCCCATCCGGTGATTCTGACCATTCGCGTCGCCGAGCCTCGGAGCTCAAAGAAGCGAACGTCGACGACGATTGCGAGGAACCATAGTTAAGAGTCACAATTCCGTAGTCATACAGTCTACTTAATGAAAGTTCTCGCTTGAAAGAATTTTACCCGCCACTCCTCTCCTCCCCCTTCCCCCACACCTCGGCTGACAGCTTCCTGCGCGACCCAACACGGACCGGATCGGAAAAAGCTGGTGCGTGTTAAGTTTACCGTGAAAACAAGCTCCATCCCAGTGTGATCCGATTTCTGACGCCATGTTCGTTTTTCGTTGTCATGATGGGGTTGGCTTGTCTTGCTTCTTCCCCCCCCCCCCTCGATGTTGGTGGCGTGTCGAAGAACTATTCTCGAAGAAGTATACTAACGTCTCCCCCAGGACATCTTCACCTTCACCGATTTGAAGCACGCTCCTCGGTGCTGGATCCTGGACATTCATTCTCGAAAAACTGTCTTACGCCCTGTTACAGTAAAGACGGGTTGGTCCTCACCGACCTCACGCTATCTCTCTCTCTCTCTCTCTCGTTCTCTTGCGCTCTTCGTTCTAGGTCCAAAAGGAAAACGCACATTTTCACACTTCGCTGAACCGATTGCGGTGTTGTGTGTTGGGGCTGCCATTGAGCTGCCCGGAAGTGAACTCGTTCCGCTAGCTACCAGCTGACCCAGTCTTCGGCTTTCTTCCCTCCGCCTGGTCTGTGGTCCTTCGTGCAGGTGAACATCAAAAATGGTACAGCCCGACGGTAGGTATCGACGGAAGTTTTAGGCACGGCACGGAAATGTTCCGGCTTTTCCGGGAGACGGCTTTTCCACCTTCAAAGTGCAACACTTAGTACACACACACACGCCGACAATGGAGTTCTGTGTGCCTATTTACCAGGTTCGTTGTTGGGTGCTTTTGCTGCATCGATGAACTTTCCAGCACACAGACCACACCACACCAAATTCCATTTGAAGTTGATCGAATTTCCTATCAACAGTTTGGCCGTACACGCCGACTAGCGCTACACTCGCTCGCTCTCTCGCAAGCAGCTCACCTATATATATAATACAATTTTCATCGATCCAACTAATTTATGTAGACGCTAATGAAGCATTAAACATATTTTCGATGCACGCAGACCGTTTCCTCGCTTTCTCGCTCGCTCTCTCTCTCTCTCTCGGAATAGTCGTGCATATTTCATACGTACACATAAATTGATACGAGAAACCTCCGAAAGTTCGTTCCGTTTTCGGCACCACTCTTCAACAGACAGCAGCACGCCAAACAACCGACCAGAAGAACAAAGGACCCGTTGCAAAAGGGGTTTTGGTACTTAATCGTCCGCGAGAAACCCACATCTCGGCTTTATTGCCACGCCGCCTTGTCTGTGGAAGGTGCGATGGTTCCGGTTCCGTTTCGCCACTTTGAAGGTCATAAAATGGCGTCCGTTTTGCTCCGGCTCTACTAACGAGAAAGAATGGCGGGAGGGATGGTTTGAAAGTTTCATAATTTATCAAAAATACGGACCAAAATTTATTATTTCACACAATTCGCGCGGTTCGGGAAAATCCTGCCGTTAGGGGTTTTCCCGGGCGGTGTGTGTGTTTTTTCCCCCCTTTACTTCAAAAAATATGGCACGACTTTTAATCGGCGGCCACCCTTAACCTAATGATTTACATTTTATTACACTCGCGGGGATCGTTTTCTTTTGTGCGTCATCCCGCGCTACCAGCTACCAATCGATACAAATTATGTAAATTTAAGAGTTAAACTGATTATAGTATCGAAACTGTTAAATGCTTTCTGTTTTCACTTTCCAACGGTGCATCTTCACTGCGTGAGGTGATCACCGATGGTGCTTGAACGGGGTGTACTCGAACATACAAATGCAAAACCGTGGTGCAGTGTTATTTTTGCCTCGCCACACACTTGAAGCCATGTGCCAATGTCCTACCTGTGGAGCGTAATTCACTGCACACTTAATCATCTGGTCCTTAACACACATCGAGCGGTGGCACCTATCTGAATGGGAATGCATTTTTCCCCTTTGACCAAACCAAAACATAAAAATCAATTCGACGGCACAGTGAGTGTGGATTTGACAATAATTGGAAATTGAGGAAATTTATCCAGTTGTGGGGAAAAGATGTAAATTTATCAAACAAATTATTTACTCATTTAACATCATAGCATAAGCAAAGAACAAACGAGCAAAAAATTGAGGATATAATGAGAAAAGAACAACTAAAGATTGAAAAGTGAATTAAAAGAAGAAACAAAACACAAGTAAAAGCTAGCTAAAAAATATAGAAAATAGCCAAATAAAAATTGACGTAAAGCAAAACTTAAAATTAAAGCAAGCTATCCAGATTATTATGCAAAAGTTGCTGAAACACACAACATAAGCGAAGCTGAAGAAAGGGAAAAATGAAATTATTAATATAGAAAACCAGTTCAACTGTCACAAACTAAATATCAAAAATAAAAACAATAACAATTAGAAAAATGGTAAAGTTAAAAAGCAGCATAAGATAAAATGTTAAGCTGATCTTCGAGGAAACGATAAAAATGAATTTAAACATGAGAACAATAAATAAACGAACCAAAATACACAAAAAGCCTGAAAAAACATGAAAGCACGCATAAAAAGAAAGAGTAGGCAAAAATCTAAATTTGATAAACAGTACTTAAAACAAGCGTAATACTAACAAAAATAAGTATAAAAATTAATAAGTATAAACCAAACTACAAAAGAGTAACTAAAACTAACTTTGAATAAGGAAATATAAAAAAAAAGTATAACAAATGGTGAAAAGTACAAAAAAACCAGTAAGAAAATAATAAAATCAAGAATTGCAATAGAATCGAATAGGATTGAAAACTAAAAAGAAACAAAATGGACGATGAGGAAGAAAAACACGGTAACATAAACGATGAAGGAGAATAAAATAATTATAAACAATAAAATGAAAAAGATAAATAAGAAGCAGGACAAAACCCGGCAGTGTTAATTCGAGTAGATATTTGTGTTGAACAAAAAACTATTTTAAGGCAACATAGCAAATTGACAGAAAACTTTATGAAAACATTTGCGAAAAAATATGACATGAACAATCATCTGATGTTCAACATGCATTCCATCGTGCACGAGCCATTTGTAATCATTTGTAAAAAATCATTAAAAATTTCCATCAATCTATCGGACGCATTGATGCTTGGAGCCGTTGGCCGTTCGGCATCCGTCAATATTTTTACGATTTAATGTAACGAAAGCACGCACCACGAGAACGGAGAACATTTCCCGGCCTCACTTAAACGTCAGACAACGATACGAGTGACCATATTAAAATTCACCATATTTCATGTGAAGAAAAAAAAAATCCCCTCTGCTGTTATCCAATATTTTCACAGCCATTTCCTGATCCTGGGCCTTGTTGGCGGTTTTGCAGTTTTCCTTCCCCCAATTGCCTTTGGCATCGTTTTTTGCAAGTTTTACATCATGTTCTGGACGGTGTAATGCTTCGCCGATAGAGGATTTAGTACCGGGCAGTGGTCGTAATGTGTGTGTGCGTTCGCCTGCCCTGAAGGTGTAGCAGATGTATGTTGGCAGGAACGCGCGCCAAGCCAAGAAATCAAATTACAAATCTTTCGCGAATGGTTGCGAAAAGAACATGATTCGGCCCGACTAGCAATCTTGATTCGGGGTCCACAGTTGTTCTGTTTCGTTTGGGGGAGATTGTTGTTTTCCTGCTCTGTCGTCTACGTCTCCGGCCACAACACAGCTGTGCCTAACGGAGGGTCCTCGTCCAGGTTCAAGATGTAAAGTGCGCCGTGCGCCACGGTACTACTTTCCCCACGATCCGGACCGGAAATGACCCACACGATCGGACTCGGGCCTATCCTTCGGCATATACTGACCATACTGACCGTGCGTATGCCTGTGTGTGAGTTTTCCATTCCCATTCGCACAAAGTGAATGGTGGTCACACACTTCTCTCGTCCCCACGATGCGTACCCGATGATACCGGGCAGCCCCCACGTTGCACGTTGTTGGCTGCCAATCTCCCGAAGGCAACCCCTATGTAGATCCCTATCCGAAACAAGCGATTCTTCTGCTGCGTTTGTCCCGAAAACAAAAAACAACCTGGGAACACTGGCGCAGCCGTGAAAGTCGTCCGCCGATCGTGGTGATGACCGTGGCAAATGCAAGTCAACCCTTACGCCGGCAAAACAGGCGAATGTCGGAAAGGTTGGCCCTGTTGGTGATGCGAATGAGAAAGGGGGAGGAAAACCTCCAGAAGAACGGAACGAAAGGTCCAGAGTGCTGGCGTACCTCGGTGATCGCGATCGCCCGGCACAATCGCATAAGTTATATTTTGCTGTACACCGCACCACATCGCACACCGGAATGCACAACGCGGCACACGCAATGCAATCCGAACGGGAGAGAAAGATCGCGCAAAATGCAAACCAACTCCCAAGACACGCACACGGTGGAAAACCTCCCCCCTCAAAACAAGCGCTACACAATAAGCAACATGGCGCGAGGGGTGTACGGTGCGCGAACGGCGCATTACAACGAGATGAAAATCTAATTAAAGAATTCACCAGAAATCGATCTGATTAGCGCGCGCGCGAGGCAAAGCGTATGGTGCGAGCGTGTGTGTGTGTGTCCTAGCCCTCGAGGGCCGCCAGTATTTTTCATTTCTTTTCTTAACTGGTTACCAGAAGAGTGTGTGTAGTTGAGTCGTAAGAATGCTAAGCACTATGGACTGTGCATCCCGCGCGCGCAGTTCGCCTGTGGCATTTGGCATTTTGTACGTGGAGAGGACTCCAGGAAGGAAGGTAAAAGGGGGAGAGAACGGGGAGGGTGGTGAAGAGAAAGGGTTTTTTTTTCTTGCAATGTGTCTGGAGTCAACACGAAAAGTATTGAAATGAAGACTTCCTAGTGATTTCAAATGCACACAAGAAGATTAAAGCATGAAGAAGAGAAGTCATAGTAAAGGTACGAATACAATGGAATAAAAAAAAGGAAAGTAAAAAGTAGCATAAATTTAAGTCTCAAAACATGAACTAAAATTTTAATATTTAACTAAACTAAAGAAAAAAAGAATGATATAAAACAATCATATTTCATCAGTCTAAAAACAAACAAAGGAAAATTAACTCTAACAACTGCAAGATAACAATAAAAGATAATAGAAAGAATATTATAATAAACAAAGAAACAGGTGAGGTTTAAAATACAAAAAAAAAAAAATATAGTGAACCAACAATGCATTTCATCAGAAAAAATTAAAACAAAAACAAAATAAGAATAATAACTTAAAAGAGACCAGTTTACGCAATATCATGAAAATATAAGCGCATTGAAACTCTCAATACTTATGAGTAAAGCAAAAACCACATGAACATTTTTGTTGATTATTACATGAAAAAATACAGTGAAATAAGAAAAACTAAACACAAAAGTAATAAAGAGAGAGACAATACGACGTCATATGAAAATAAATAATAAATAAGTAATAAAAAGAGAAGGTAAATAATTTACGCAGGACTGGCTCTCCAGGTAAGTGTAAAAACAAATCATAGAAAGTAAAAAAAAATCAGACCAAGACCTACTGAGGTTGTAGAAGAAAAATTAATAATTTCATAAATAAACAACTGTGAATTAAAACAATGAAAACAGTTACAAATAAACACAGGATAAGAAACAAAACTAGGAAAATATATTTAAAAAACTTTGTGAAGTGACTAAAAAGAGATAAAATAATAAAACAAAACACTAACAGATCTCAAACAGAATGCATGACAAGAAACCAGTAGCGCCAAAGAGTATGTTTGAACACAAAAGAATGAAATCTTGTAATTAAACTTCTTGTAAATGCAAGATGCAAATGATGTTGTGATATGAAAGATTAAAACACCTTATAAAAATAATACTTTAATAATAATGATAATAAACAAAACAAAAAGGAAAATATAATTAAAATATATCGGAAAACAATTAAAAAACTAAAACGAACAAAATGAGAAAATAAGGAAAAACAATAAATGTAAAAATGAGAAAAAAGACGAAAAAATACAGCAAATTAATGCACAAAAACAAAACAACAACAAAACAAAACAAAAAAAATCCTGAACGAAACCAAACCGAACAAAAACTTACTAAGACGTTCATGTATCGTGAAACGAAAACAAAAGAAAAACATAAGCTCATCGAACAGTGCATCTCCAACATTCGCACACTTTGCTCTAGGTGGAAACGCATCGATTCTCAAGCTATTGTGTCCCTGTGTTTGGGTGAGGGGAGAGAACGTCTTTCGGCGTATCGATTGCATATGCCTGCCACCAACATCAATACCTTCTGCTCGTTACGCCACTCCTCGCACATCCTCGCCTCGCACCCACCTGCATTCCCACATTCCGTTTTTCCCATATCTCCACACTGTTACGCGCCGAGTAGACGAGGTTCAACCGATATGAACTTCCCATTCCCGTTCCGCACGGTGCAAAGAGGCTCGACTCTCACTACCATAGAAGGATGGAAATCTCACCGGTTCCCTCACCCCCTTCGCTTCTCTCTACTCGCCTGCTCCATCGAGCAGGATGGAATTCTTCGATGCATGCCTCCCTATCGGTTTTGTGAAATGCATCCTGAGAGGACTCCACCTTTACGCATATGGACTCGAACGGGACGCACACCACACAGCGTTCCGAGCGATACCGATCCAACCCATTCCCTTGCGCGAAAACTGCCCGAAAGGGCATTAGTTAAAGGCCCTGGCCCTTGTCTGTTTCGTCTAGCGCTACCGCGGTACTCGCCATGTGGACGAAAACCTCTGGTAGACGGGTATCGGCACCGCATCTCGGCACACATTGCTTGATGCCGTCGTTCGCGTCGTCGCCTGTGTCGTAGTTGCACAAAAGCTGCGCGTACCCACGAACACGCTCGGGCTGTAATTGATGATTACGGTTTGCGCAATGCATATCAGCCATCTCTCATCTTCCACCCTACAACTGCTGCATCACGTGTCGCGGGGCTGTGTGGTTTGCAAGTGCACACGGCGTAAGACCCGTACAGCAACACCGACTGTATTGGTGGTGCGGGTGTGTGTATGATTCTTTCCTTTTTGTGTTGGTCCTGTGTTTTTTTTTTTCGTTGTTGTGTTGCTCTCTTGATGGGAAAAGAGTGCGAAAAGGTCAACGCAAAACGGTGCAAACGGACCCGGTACACAGCACAGGAAAGAGCTAAGGGCTTTTCGGCGGACCCTAACGAACATTCCAAGTCTTTACCTACGAACCGGGCACCGTATGTGAGCCACAGCTGGAGATGAGTGGAACATTTCCTAGCATTATTTCCCCGTGTGTGTGATTTGTATGTGTATTATAATTATAGAAAAAATAATTCTGCAACAAAAGTACAAATTCTTAATTACTAGTATCTGCTGTGCCTCGTCCTCGCGCGTCCTTAGGAAAATGCTGGTTCACCATTTTTGCCCCCAATGGAATCTTCTGCATCCAGCCTTACTTCCTTAGCTGGGAATTTCACCATTGGTGCCCAGCGAATCCACAATTTAACCCATCGGAGATAACGATGAAGCAACGTACACACAGGCTACACCGTGAGGTGCGCCAAATGTTACCTTTTCGCGGGCTAAACTAAAGGCGAACGGAGGCTTTATATCGGGAAGTTTCGCGGTTTTTTACGGTTTCATTCCTGGAGTCCAGTCGGCGAAAGAGAGCGAGAGAGAAAGAGACTCAGCAGGGCAAGGATCGAGGCCACAACTTCCACCGGTTGCAGTTTGCCGGTTTGGAATGAGTTTACACGTATGATTTATATGCACAAACGAAGGTGGACCCGAAGGTATAGGCTGGGGGGGGGGAATCGAGATCGGGAAGGCAACACACTTGCCCACAGCCACATTCGTTTGCCGCTGTACTGTGGGTCCGAATCCGGCATCGATGTGTCGCTTCCCTTTTAGAGTCCACGGAGGAGGTTCGCGTCGAACCCAATGGCTCTCGATTCTTTCCTCTATTTGTCTCGAGGTTTTTGAGTGAGCAGACCAAGAATGAATACGTAAAAACAATGACCAGAATCATTGACCACGACGCAACCACGCAAAAAAGGGGCAAGAATCGGAGTGAAAGAGAGTGAGAATTCTTCCTATCAGCACACTCCACATACGGAGGCTATTGCACAATGGCTCTTGGTCGGATCAAAATTGAAGCCTTTTTTAAACGCATTTGGAGGGTATTTGAGATATCCTGGACATGTCATAATTTCTTCTCAGAGCTCGCGACTTCCAGAACTTAATGTTTTTGTAGAGTTTTCCAGATATTCTGGACAACTCATCATCTCTTCTCAGAATTTGTGACATCCAGAAGAAGTTGTTTTAGAGTTTTTAAATTAAACACAAAGATACTACTAACGACATATTTAATAACGCATATTTAAGTCCTTGTAACTCAAAGAGATCCTTGTAATACCTATCTTAAGCTAAACCCCTTAGTTAAGATACACCAAAAATTAAATATTGGGTTAAGCATATCATCTGTGAAAGATGCAGCGACAACTAGCATAACTATCCTATTTTTTAAGCCAATTTCATCTCAATGTCCACTTCAAAACCATCGTGCTATAAAGCTCGACCCCAAAGGCCACAGCTTCACACAAGGAATGCAACGATACGGAGCCACACGATGAGATCTTCTGGAGTTGGGCCCTTTTTTCCTTCGCCTTCCCACTATATCTCGCTTTCTCGCTAAAGGGTTCCTCGCCATTTTCCCTTGCCTGATTTGTGCACATGTGCATACATTACCCGCGTGTGTTTCGCAGTGAGCCTCTCTCGTTAGCCGGTAGTAAGTATGCAGCCACAGCTCGGACAGATCAACTCAGCTCGCTCACCTGAAACCTTTTTACCTGTGTCGAACGATTCATTTATTCTGATTAAAAGCAAGGGCGGTGGGATAAGATGACGCCAAAAACTCCGAAACCGCGTGGTGTTGAAAGAATGGATGCTACTCATCCGGCATACAAGAAAAAAAAACCAGTACAGCAAAACGAGAGCAAGGTTCGAAATATCATCACCCAAAATACCGAACGCCGATAGCTGCCGTTGCCTCACGCAATATGGGCATCATTTGCAAGGAGGAGTACGCGTTACACTGCCCGATGCAGCGCGCGTTAATCAAATTACACATCGACGAGCCTCGGTACACAAAAAAAACGAGACAAAAAGACAACGCACGAACCGGACGGTCGACCGGCCTTGGGGGACCTCCGCCTATGCACCGCCAACGAACCACACCAATCTTAAGATACCGACAGCGAACAACGGACCACAATGAAACGAACAGCGATGGGGGTTACCATTTTCGATGCACTAATTGGACAGCGTTAAGACCCCGACAAGCGCTCCGGCGAAAGCAACAATCCTTCCCTTGTTTTGGGGTTCCCTTTCGCCACCCTCTCCTTCGCTCTCTCTCTCTCTCTCTCCACGATTCGGTCGTTTCGATAAATTAAGCTTTGATAATGGTGCATACATGCGGCAAAAGGCCAAAGAGATGAGCTAAAAGATGTGTCTTTGTTCCTCGTGTGTGTGTATGTTGTTGTTTTTTTCGGTTGCGATTTTCTACGGGATGCAGTGGTGCAGATTCAGTATCCGGTATGGGAATGAAATGGTGTAGCAAATGAAGCAACAAGCAGCTACAATTTGTCAACAAAGAAAGCATTGTGGCGGTGTGTTCCTTGGAAAAGAGGCTAGGCTGGATCATTGTTTGTTTTTTTATTGGTTTTGAGCATCAATCATTGATACGGTACTAATTGTATACTGGTAAAGTGTACTCTTTCTACAATCAAAGCATATGAGGATCGAATCCCGTATGTTTAGTTGGAGACTTAATCAAGAGAAACAACAATGCCCTCAAAATTTTCTGTAATTTATTCAGGAATACAATACAATTTCTTCAAGAAAACCTTCAAGATACGTGCAACGAGATCTAACAGCTGGCAAATGATCTGAAAAGATATCTTCCCAACCTTGTGCTGAATCAGAATTATCTATAAATGCCGTTTTAATTTGTAATCTTAAAAGGAAGACAGTGATCGTATTCTTCAAAATAAAAATCACAGTATTTTGAGACCAAACACTGTGTTTTCTATGCAAAAAATCGGCGTTTTTGGAGATTGCATGAATCTGAGAAATCGACTTGCTGCTGTTATCTTGAAACACCAGAGAAGCACTAAACACACTTGATCATTCTCCGATTTATTATTTATATAATAAAATCAGAATAGTAATTGATTCATAGATCACCTTCAATTTTTATGTTTGGAAGTTGAACATTTGGAGACGATGAATATTCGATCAGATTCCTTCTCCGAGGTCTATTATGACCTTATTAACAATCAACTGGATATTTAGTTCTGGTACAAGAGAAAGCTAGGCTTGGGCGTTGGAAATTTCAAATTTTCTTTCCGTTAGTTGATTGGAAACTGCGTTAGAGGATTTGCTTGTAGAATCATCTGCAGCTTTAAGAGTTTTAGAAAGATGTCGATCCTTAAACGGCGAGGGCATCTTCTATTGCAAAATCGCTTGGAAGCTGAAGCTTAGACAATATTTCTCATTAAATCGCAAGATCTCTGTCGAATGAAGTCTCTTCGACGAGGTCTCTATTCCACTATAACGTCTCTTCGTAGATGCAGCTTCGATGCCAAGCCTTCTTCTATATAACAAGGTCTTTTGTTAGTTGAGCTTCCTTGCACGTTGAGTTCTCTTAGACAAGGAGGTCTTTTGGAAGATAAGTCATCTTGAAAGAATACTGACAACTAGCGATGAAAATAATATTCGTCGTCTGTATTCGGCAGCCTCTAGTTTGTATGAAGCAGCATCCTGGCCTCAAAACGACATTGTACATACACAAAAACTAGCTTAGATCATCATAGACCTCACTATTAATTCCCCATAGATCCAATGTCTGTAGCAGAAGAAGACAAATTTAGATCGTTTTCAATAAAACAAACAAACCGCGTTACATAATGTTTTGATCCATGTCAAACCGAAACTTGACAGAAATTGGTACCTTCTTGACGCGATCGTACATTGACAGCCAGCAAAATACAACCTGCTTAGACCACTAGAAACACAAGATCTTCCGCTGGGTTTCAACGCTTGAAGAAATCTTGCAAACAAAATGTTCAAAATCACCTCACTTCAGAGTGTTGATACAACAACAACAGCTACAACGGCAAAAAACTGTCAATGAGCCGTTGTAAAGCACACCTTCGACTTGAGCTACCACTATACCAACCCTTTTTCAAACAACAACTCTTCACACCAACTACTTACACACATCAGGCGCAACAGTTAAAGAAACATTATCCCGCACCTCACAGCCAACTTCAACTCCACACCATTAAAAGCTTCTCATTCGCATCATCATCATCAACAACATCGATCGATCGACACGAGAGAACGCGTGAGAAAATATCAACAACAAAAAAAACCGAAGCCTGCTAGATTCACAAGTGCGCTAGGGAGGCAAGTAGCTTAAACAAGCTTTATCCGTATATTGCTGCTGCTGCTGCTGTTGGATTGACTCTTGCAGATCCAGGGGCACAGAAAAAGCAGAATGCAAAGTGGGAATTATTTATTATGCGAATAAACAAAACCAGATCCATTCTTTCTCCCGTATAGGCGAGCGTCTGTGTGGAGATCGAATAGGAAATAGAAGGGAAATCGTGTTCCCAACAATCTCTCCCGTCCAATTGATCGAACGTTGATCGGTCATCGGTACCCCTCGCCCCTCCGGTCCGTCGGTGCCAGCTTCCGCAACGGTTTGCCGGTTGCACCAAACCCCGAAATGGAAACAATGACAGTTCGATCGAGCGACGGATGGAAACAATGTGTACAACAACTCCGGTCTTCTGTCTGTTGTTTCGCGCGTGTACCGCGTGTACATTTGTTCTTCACTGCATTCATGGATCGGGGGTAGGTAGGCAGGAAGCAGAACGGAACGGTGAGACCTGGCCGGCTTTACATACAGATGAGGTTGATTATATTTATTTGTAAATCAGGTTTTTATCTTCCCTCTTCAGACTTCTCGCTTTAAGGAAGAGCTCTGCATGAGCGTGTGTGTGTGACCACCACCATCATCCAACACGTCAATGCCCCGGATGATGCTGGAACCAATCTTTTACACCGGCAACCAACCTTTATTGCGCCTATTGAGCCTCGCGGAAGAAACAACACTGTGGTGTTCGCCTTCATAAACAAAATAACCTCACAACACCAACAAAAAACGCACAGCCCTTGCAGATTTGCTCTCACACTTTACTCTACCGACCGGTTGGAGTTGTTGTGCAGTGCGTGCTTGCCCAAAATCAAAACATCCCAACCCCAACCCCTCTCCACGCAGAAACCTTCCTTTGCCTTCTGCTCAAAACTCCAAGATGACGTGAACGTGGCTAAGCTCCGAACGAACCAAACGGATTAGCATTCCT
>KZ061596.1:211497-224091 GCA_002091835.1 Anopheles maculatus | reverse complement strand
TCCTGCTGAGTCGGTTACTGCTGAGCGAGGATGAAGACTCTGGGTGAAATAATGCAGATATACGCTAGCCTCTGCGCTCGCCGTATAAGGATTTATGCAACAACAACGACGACGACGAAAAAAAAATCGCTTCCCAAACGACGAGAGAGAACGACGAGATAAACGAGAAATAGTAGGAATTAGCATCGAACCATCCCGTGCGGTACAAACATTCTGGTGGATGGGGCAGAAGGGCCAAGGGGGATGGTAAAAGCCGCTGTACGATAAGCAACATACCCGCCCGTAGCCCATCTCGGCGATATTTCGCCTTTTTCTCGCTCCCTGCTAGTCATCCTCACCTCTTGCTGCCCGTTATCTACCATCAGGAAACAACGTTCTCGCGCGCGCACACGTATAACTCCACCGTCGGCTTCTTCCGACGGGGACGGGGATGGATGGAAAACGAAACTCTGGACAACTTCCCGTCCTCACCACTCTTGAACTGCGCGAAGGTTCAACCGGTGGCCAACACAAGTCCACCCAGCGCGCGACTCTCTGTGCAGAACTCTCTGCATGGTCACTGCCGCGCGCGAGAGATGATGCTGATTCAATATTTAAAATTTATGAAAAGAATAAAATGTCGGATTAAGGAAGAAAGATTACACCACACCAATGTCCGCGCCAATGTCTCCGTCCGCCGATCGGTTCTTCGCCGCTTCCCACGCCCAAGCCCACCAGTGTGTACGTCCGGTCGTCTTTTCTGGTGGTGTCTGTGTGTGACTGGCTGGACACCGTGGGCTGTGCGAGGCTTGACAGGGGCGGAGGAGAGTTTGTTGCAAGTTTCCTGTACAGCAAAAACAACAACAGAAAAGGAACAAAAATCGACCACGACGCGCACAAGGTTATCAGTTTCCGCACGATCAGCAGGCAGCAGCGAAACGAACGAAAGCTAACTTTTAAGACACCAACAGCTCTGGTGCAAACCACACTTACTTTGTAGTAAGAACCCTCGGTTTATGTTGCGCTGAGGATGATGCTAAAAGAGGGAAAAAGGGAAGGCCGATGGATCAAGAAACGATTGAAACCAGAACCAGAAATACATTCGCCAGACTCGCCGAGAGCGAGCCACGAAAGGTGTGAACCGTTGGACACTCTCGGTCATCTCATCATCGATGGAACGGATTCGACAGCCGGACACTTTATTGGCACACGCTTGGAGATAGTTTGGGTGACCGGAGATCAGGGATGTGAAGGAGAGGACGAAGAAGGCCAACAAAGATTAGCCCTTTAGCAGTACGGTAACACGGGAACAGTTACTAGGTCTGTGTGTTGATAGCTGATGAAACTAATCCTTTATTTACACAACACAATGTCTGCTGCTAGTAGAGTGATGTAATGAATTTATAAGCTTGAGAAGAAGAAAGCTGTTTAGTTTGTTTAACTAAACTGTAGATATTCATTGCCAAACAAAAATGATTTAGGAATATGGGGTGATGCAGAGAGTCCTAGAAATAGGAACTGAAAGTTCATTTCTCAACTAAAGACTGTGGGTCGCGGCATACTTCAAGGGCCAAATGTCAGGTTCTCATCAGGGTGTTGTATTTTAGATCGCTCTGAAATTGCTTTAGGAGAATGTAGGGTGTGCATAGGCAACAGGGAGTAAAAGTTGAATTTCTAAAATTTGAGTTTTTATTTGAGACAGCGCCGGTCTTCACACGGCAGGACAAGGGGTTTAAGTCTCATCTGGGCCGTTCCATAGTGAGGACTGACTATCTAACTATGTGGCAACAATAATCCTAGTAAGCCAGAAATGGCAGGCATTACCTAAGAGATCGTTAGGCCAAGAAAGATTTGAGATATCAACAATGGTCCTAGGATTTAAGAATTGTTGTTTTTAAGCCTTCTGAAAATTATTCTCAGCGCTCACGTTTTCGTGACTTTGAGTGAGTAGTGTCGTATTCAAGAAATGAGAATCGTTTGAGAGTTTAAAATGTAAACTAAAAGTTCACCTGCGATTTGCTTTGTTCAAGAGCAATTCAAGAACATCCTGAAAATGGCCAATGTTTCTGTGGAAACCCGCTGCCATGGCCGTAAGGATTAATAATCGCAATAATAAGACAAACCCCTATATCATTAATATTTGGACCATTAAAACATAAAGAAACTGATAGTTCTTCTTGTTATTCCTCCGAACTCATCTAAGAGCGACCTCTGCATGTTGCCATTTTGGAATTTCCTTGACTAAATATGATAGATGGATTGTTAATACTTATAACTTGAGAACAGTTCAAATAGTAGTGAACCTCAGTACTTCTGTTTACCTTTCAATTTAGAGCTTTAACAAGAATATCAAGCACACCTGAAAGAATCAACATCAAGTCGTTGTTTACCGTGTCAAATATGCCCTTTTTATGTTTGCCTGGAAGAGATCGTCCATAAGCCTCTAAGACATAGACTCTGTGAAAAGCTGATGAATTCCTCTTAGTCTTCATCATTTTTGGCGTATATGTGGAAGGACAACGAACAATCTTCTGGTTCATTTGTAGCAAACTAGACTCTCCAGGCTCTAGTGAACTAAACGTGTCATGAAAATAACACCAAACGAGCCAGTCTGTAACATGGAAGGCCTAATTTGGCTTGAAAAGATCCGACTCAAGAATATCTTCTTCAAACAAGCTCTTGTAACACAGGCTTATACATACAATCCTAAATGAAATATTTTACTACAAGTACAATCTTACATACTTTAATGTTTTAAAACCACCACAAAAGCTTAACGTAACTACTAGCAGAGCACCTTGAGCCCTAAGGAAAATGGTATTGAATAAATTTAATTACTACGCATCTCGATCAGGACGATATTTATTCCCAATAATTATCTTTATCAAAAGAATGCCTGCGTTTGCTACCACAATGTACTAAAAACGATAAAAATACCAATCTATAATTTATATAAAAATTTCTTTATCCAGCAAAAGCGCACTGGTAATGCACTTAAATTCTTTCCAACCTTAGCTTTTGCCGTCCAAGTCCCATTTGCGCCATTCGTGCCTATTTGTGCACACTTTGTACAAACAATAAGTGATGACAATGCTTGCCAAGCGCTGCATGCAATGGTGCTCCATACAGCCACGATTCGGGCACATCTGCTCTACCCTAGGAAGCTAGGAATGTTTCCAGAAAGAGCACGAAAGAGTAGCAACAAAAAAGCCCCATTCTACCCCATCATCAACTAAGCGGCTACCGAGTGAGGAGCGTAGAACTCCGATCGAAGTTTGAAGTTAAGTACGGTGACCATATACACAGCAACACTTTTCTGCATAGCAGCTCCACTTCAAGGAAATGGGGACTTTCCAAAAGGGCAAAGAAATCAAGGCCAATCCCGGTCGGTTCGAATCATCGCTTCGCTGACCATGATGATGTCGCCGCCTTTTCCGTCCAGTTGCCAGTAACAGCAAGGGCGTCATCTGCAGCATGAAAGTGTGCATCCACCAGCTGTCTAGGGCCAGCCAGCCTTGTTCCAGCGACCACGTTCCGACCATTTATGGGTGAAATTGGATTGGAAAGACGACCACAAAAGACGCAAACCTTGGCCAAAGAATTCCTCACTTAGCAGCACAAACCCCAAAACTGCACTAAAAATTGTCCAACTCCGCGTTGGGCAGGGACGGGGACACAAAAGATGCACGAGATTAAATAAACGTACAACAAAGACAGGATTGGTGTGGAAGATCACAAACACACGAGTCCCACACACCCACGAAGAGCAAAGTATTTCATTCGATAATCGAGGACGAGTAACGCATCCAGTAGACTGCACGCTACAATGTAAAGAATTTATCCACAGAAAATGGGCGAACTTCTTCAGATCCGGAGCAACGCCAGAACGACGGTTTATCGCTGTTTGCTGCACTTCTACCAGAGGTTCGCTCGCATGCCTTTAAAATCTATGCAAGTTAATCTAAATTCCACAGATCCAAGGAAGGAAGTCGATACCATCGATGATTGTTCAATCACACATGCACCACCCGGCAACCATAAGACTCGGCGAACAAATCCGCAAACGCTACGGAGCCCAGATCTTTAAGCGGCGAGAAGCGCTCATTCTTAACTTCAGCGTCACACGGTCGCCCACAATAAAGGGAAGCAGCCACCATTAATTTATCGATCGGTGTGTGTTTGTGTAGTGCTGCTTCATTTGGCACCGGCTGGCTAAATATATTGGAGTGTCTCGCGATGTTTCGCTTATTCCACACACTTTCGATACGGCAAACATTTTGACAAAGCGATTTTTGCGTGTCGATCGACAACCCAAACACACACACCACAGCCTGGAATTGGTCTTCCATTTTTCACTTTTCTTCTTTTTATCGTGGGAGGTCGTGTCGAAATATTGGCGGAGGTCTCCACGCTTCTGGACGTCTTTTGCACCATTCAACTCGTTCTCGTGCGTTTTTTTTTTGTGTGTACATTATAAATTTTAATTAGCCGGACATTGCGTGATGCGTGACTCCCTCTCTCGCTGTGTTTGTACTGTATACTGTTGTCTTCTTGCTGTCCGGAAATTCTGCCTGTTGATTTTATTTTTGCTCTGTTTGCTTTGATTTTGAATCTCACCGGAGCGTTCGCCTTAAGTAGTTATTTGTCAATTTTTGTTTTTATTATGGGTGTTCTGCATCGTTCTACTGCTGCTGTTTGCTGTTTTCTCATGGATCGAGAAAAGCCAAACATACTTAACACCTCTTCGCTCTGGCAACCGGCAGCAGCAATCGGTCACGATGGTCAAAACAAAGAACTGCATAAATACAACTCGTAAATAAATTGTTGTGTGAAGTGTTGATATAACTGACAGTCGGGCGCTCTGTTTTTGCTTAATTGATGCTATTAATTTGGCTTGGTTTCCGTTCCACTACTTCAACCCAGGTCAAGCAAGACTTTTACTAAACAAAACTTTAGTTTTTGTAAATAATGTCTTTATGGTATAAGTTTAAGGATTGCTCATTAAATGATCGTGTCTACTAGCGATCCACCCATTGTTTCATTTTCATACAGACTGATAGATTTGTATTATCTGCAGAACTCCTATGCAAAAAAGCTGACAAAAGATGATTAGTAGATTGTAGCTTTTTAACAACATCCTCTCCTTTCTGGTGACATTGTTTCGTTCAGTCTAGTAAGTTCATAGCTTAAAACATAGCTCAAAGCTCATCAAACACATGCAAATGACGATTGATATTCTGGACGAGTTCAGCAAAATCTCGAACCGAAGATGTTTCTATTTGTATATTATCAAGCGCCCAATTAGCGTATGCTCCATTTTTAGAGTTAATGTTAAATCAGAGGTCCTCTGTCAATAACTTTGTGGCCACAGACGGAGGCGATCAAGGCTTTTAAAAACGAATACCTCATAATTGCATGTATTAATAAATGCATAATCTTGCTTAGAAGTTTGATTGAATATCAGCATAAGTCATTTTTCAGGTGAACAATATAAAGTACGCAGTGTGAAAAATAAAGCGTCCCTATCCTCAAACAGCATGGCATCGTCAAAAAAAGTTTTTGATCTTGATTTACCTTACTAAGTAAACATTACAATCAGGAAAGATGGCAAGGAAACAATTTTCTGTAGATATCTTCAAATTATTGGTTAAAATCATCAAAAAGGTCTGTTTAATAAAGATATCGCTCGGAAATATGATTTAGGTGAGGCAGGAGTACGGAAAACATATAAGAAGTACGAGAAACTGGGCAGTATACATGATCGTGCTGGTAAAGGAAGATACCAAAAGACTACAAGCAATGATGCTCACAGAATTTGCTACGCAGTTGCCAAAAATCTGTCGATAACCAGCCGTGTGATAAAGGAAAATGTCAACTCGAACATCTCAGATCGAACTGTGCGTAGAAAGCTACACGAAATAGGCTGTACAACAGGTTTGCGTAACGTAGACCTTTCATTCGCAAAGTAAACAGAGTTGTTAGTTATGCTTCCATCATTTACATGATACTAATAACTCATCACTATTAACTATTGATGATCTTTGTAGGAGCAAGCGTCCAAGCTTTTCCCAGAAGTACATAGATAAGCCATTGGACTTCTGGAAACAAGTTCTCTGGAGTGATGAGACTAAGTTTGAGCTCTTTAGGCTGAAACACGAGTTTGGACAAAACCCGGATATAAACTGGCTGATAAAAATGTTCAACAATCAGTGAAGCTCGGAGGTGGTAATATCATGCTGGTGTGGGGATGTTTGACGTGGTCTGGGGTCGAAAATCTTAACAAAATTGATGGAATAATGACTGCCGACACTTATAACAGCATTCGGGAAAGAGATCTTAAGAATCGGCACGTAAAGCTGGGATGCAAATAAAAATGGCTACCACAAAACAAGGACTTAAATCCTACGCTGGACCAAAACGTTGGAAAAGACGACGTAAACAACCGTGAAAAACTGTTTGAAGCTCCAGAGAAAACCTCCAGAGAATTTGAACCCTCAACACATCCAAAACCTCGTTGAAGGTATGCCACGACATTGACAAACTGTTATTGGGGGCGCGAGACACTTAGTATTGATTTTAATAATAAATTAAAACCATGAATTCTGGAAGTGCGTACTCCATTTTGTCTATCAAAAAACTATGTAACAATAAACCGTTCTTTGTAATAACTATTGCTTTCGAAGCTCGAGTCAGTTGGTATTCCGAAAATACATAAGTTATTGTAATTTTCGTCCAAAGATACCGAAATGATGCCTTTCATAGGTCAGCCCGGTGGTACATACGATAGTGGCGCCGATCTCCACACGGCAGGAACGAGGTACGAATCCCGTCCGGACCGCCTCCCCGTACGCAGGACTGACTGACTATCCAGCTACGGGTAAAACTTAGGCACAGAAAGTTAGCAATAGCTAACAAGCAGGCCAAGACCTTACGAGGTTGTAGTGCCAAAGAAGAAGAAGTACTTCATTTTGTCCATTACTGTATGTCATTGGGAAAAAAAATTTAACTAATAAACAACTCCAATAATTATCATCTTGGGGTAAATATCATATTGATATTGCAAATAAATTGTTTCGATGATTTGCTCCCCAAACACACGCATATTGCTATCCAGACGAATCTCGCATTGCACAAATCATTATATTTGATTATGACAACTCGAACCATAACTGGTGCAAATTATACCAAAAGAGAGTTAAAACTTACCCCAATCCAAAAAACCCTCATAAAGCACCAACAACTCTTTCTTCCCGGGCGATTGTAGCTGCTTTACTGCTGCTCCTTGTAAAAAGTCGGCTTAGCTCCACTTACAAAACCCCGGCTAAAATCGTTACTCAACCAACAAAAACCAACAAACAGAATACTTCTGCACAAAGTAGCAGTATGATAGCAGCGTAGAAGAACAAGACAAAATTACCCATATTTTATTATCCTGCCTTCTAATAAAAATATAAAGCACCTGGTTTTCGCTAGCCTTCGCGCATAAAGTTTTCGATATGGGAAAACCCCAGACCAACTTGAAGATGATAGTGCCAGGTTGGTGGTAGTGAGCGCTAGTACCGTACAAAAGAACAAACTACTTAAGCGAAACAACATTTTCCCTTTCCGAAATGGCATTGCGTTCGGTGTTCGCTTTTCCTGTCTTCGTGCATCCAAGTGCATATTTTTCAGGGGGGCATTGAATGGAACTCCGCCAACAACAACTGGAGCTAAAAACAAGATCACGCTGGCCCAAAAAATGTACACCCCGAATACAAAACGGAACTCACTGTCAGAAATGTACCCCGGGATGAGGCTCAATTCCAACAACTGGGAAACTTTTCGCTATCGGATAAAATTATGCTCCATCAAAAAAAAGGTTGTAGGTGGAGATGGAGGGGAGTGGTTGTGTTAGGGGAGGAGGTTTGAGAAAATCATCCCCCAAATTATCCTGCGAAGTTCGAGGATCGCTCGCATAACTCGCTGATCTTCTCCTTCTGTTTCGGCGCCATTTCGACCGACCGAGGAAACTCATTCCCAAAACTTCAAACTGGCGCCCAGGATCCTTCCCCACTAGAAATCCTCAACCCCCCCAAACCAAAGGTCATAGGCCATAGAAACACGAACCAAATAGCAACATAGCAAATAAAGTTTTGCACCTTTCCCATTTTCCCAAAGCTGGCCGCGGGCTGTGCAGTCCATTTTCACCTGACTTTCACTCACAGTTTTCATTGCAGTTGGGCTTCCGGATTTTTTGCTATTCTTTTTTCGTACTTGCCTAAAAAAAACGACAACTAGAACACACCAAAAATATTTTACCCATTTGGATTGACTTCGCGCTATGTGAACTTCGTGACTGAGACTCGGCCACTCTTGCAAACGCTGACTGTGTCCTCCAACTTCTTGAAAAGTTCTTCAGCCTCAAGGGGTAGAAGTGTAGTTCTCGTGGCACTAATTAAAATTTCATTAACCGATTCCTTGGAGCGGTACAGCTTTTTTGTTGGGGTTCTGTTCGTCCAGTTTTCCAGCTTCACGCTATTCCGAAACGAAAAAGACACTTGCCAGGTGAAACCACACGATCACAACAGTCAGACCAATGCGAGCGGTTGATGATATCGACGCCGGAGTTCAATCCTGCTGCTGCCGTACAAGCGTGACCATAAGCGTGATGGTGCTGATGGCCCATAAGGCATCTGTTACGCAGGCATAAGGCAGGCCCATCTAGCAAAGAGCCAACCGAAGATAAGTTGAAAACCTCGTTCCAATCACGCGATTGATAGAAAGGACAGTGCAATTAATTGCATGTGCATCATTGCCTTCCTCCACAGCGAGGGTAAGAGTAGAGTAACCTGAATCCCCGAAAGCCTGAAGACCGGATGGACTACCGCAGAGTGTTGCTACAAACCCCTCCATATCCATTTCACACATCACACTGTTTGCTCTGTAAGTGTGTTTTTTCTCTGCTTTTCTCGCCCAAAGTGCTACCGGAAAAAAGGGCCACACTTGGGCGTGAAGATGCTCCATCATTCCTGTCCACGCGGTGCGAGTCGCGTGAACCAAAGTTAGCCTGGTCATCTGGCTCATCGGGATGTGGAGAATGGCTTGTTGTGTTTTTTTTTCGCGTGCCAACTTCTTCTGTTTGCTGCCCGGTGATGTCTCTCCAGGCACGTCCATTACGTCCAGTTCTTCCACTGTGGACACTCGCTTCCAAAAATGGATGGCGTGAGATTTCCACATTTCGTGAGCGCATCGTTACGAGCCTGCATGCGAAGCAGGAAAATCTAACCGTCGTCTGCCTCATACGGGGAAAGTCGATCGATCGATCTTGATTGGTTTCCAGCCGAGGGTTGCTGCTGCTGCTGCTGCCGTGTGTATGTGTCTCGATGATGGTGGTTTGGTCCGTAACATCCGGAATGGAGGGTGGAAAATTGAGACGGACAAGTCACTTCGTACTAAGTGTTTATCTTGATAAATTAGATGTACATGCACGTTTTTCCCAACACATACATACGAGCGATCGATACCATTCGCTCCGTTACTCTGGTCCGGGAGCTCCATAAAGCACCAGCATCTTCACCAAGACAGCAAGGAAGCGTTGTCGATGTGAATCGTTCGAAATTCGAGATTAAATGCACCATCACCACCACCACCACCGCCGCCATGCGAACACAAAAAGCAGCAAGAAATTCGAAGCTTCCATACGGACAGAAGACACTCCGAGGAAAGAGACACTGCGAAAAAGAATATTGACATCCGGAAAAACCAATCCTAGCGCACGGTGGGTGGTATCGCGCACAGTGGCGATAGTGTGACATAAAAATAAAATCTAAATTAATGCGTTCGTCGCTTCACAAAGCACAACCACCTCCATTCGTTCCCCGGCAGACCCACAGTTCTGGCTGAGAAATTGTGGAAATAGAAAAGGAAAGCGATTGATTTTCCACCGATTCGTGTGTTCTTCTGCTGTCTTACGAGTATCGGTGTATACATATTCCAGTCTCAACCATAAACCATTGCATCCGTACTATGGAAGCGGGCGAGTCCAGAGTATGGGTAGAGATCTACGATATAGTCACACGTTGGATGCAGCAGCAGCAGCAGCAGCAGTCAGCAGTCGTAACAGTCTCCGTAGACAAACCGCACAAATGTACATTATTTGTTTTAACTTATCCGTATCGCCATATTGATGGGTTGGTGGGAGGTGTCGATTTCTTTCCAGGATAGAAGCATACACTAGCAGCCGTGTGCTTTATGAGCGTGTGTTACTGTTTTAACTGCGTCTGCAAGAAATGTGTTGTTATTTGGGTCTCCGATTAAAGATTATCATTTTCATTAACATATTAAAGCTACATGAAATGCAAATTCATGGAAGAAACACATTGGGCTTTAAATGTGGCAGTTTTATTATGAAGATTGCATAGATTAAGGCGTTTTTATACAGGCCTGATTACATTTTGTGTGTTGAGGATGTAATCAAGGATATTGCGAGAGATTTCCTAGTGAAGTACCATATGAAACACTCAACATGTTTGTGCCTCATTGAATGTATTCAAATGATTTATTGTAAAATTGTTACAAAACTGTACCACAAATTCTAGTTACTGTTTACCAACCATTGAATTCTTACGTTGCATAAGTAATTGTACATAAAGATAAAACAAATTTAAAGCTATTTTATCACTCTCAGATATGAAAAGGATTTACATATTGGGGTCCATACTAATATCTCCCGGGGGCGGCCCGGTGGTGATGCGACAGCGGCGCCGCTCTTCACACGGCAGGACCGGGGTTCAAGTCTCATCTGGGCCGTTCCCCCATAGTGAGGATTGACTAACCAACTATGCGGTATCAATTAGTCTAGTAAGCCAGAAATGGCTGGCATGACCTTAGAGGTCGTTAGGCCAAGAAAGAAGAAGACTAATAACTCCAACTAATAAATAGCATTACGATAGCTGACATATCTCTTTTGACAGTTGATTCGCTAAGCGTGTCATAAACTTACATGCTTTTTTCAAAATAGATGTGCTAAAACATTAAAGAACAGCAGAAAAAAGCAATACAACAGAATAAAATACAATTCAAAACAGTACGAACTTTTTATAGTTTTTCTTTAATTAAAAAGTCTAAAACGTTCGTGAATTTTACCGACATTGCCAAGTAAGTGCAAAAATTAACAATTTATTTGCATAAAATCTCATATTTTTGGCTCTGGATTATTTTGTTCATCACTTTGTATGAAAAACTAGCAGCATTTTAGTAGCAAAATATCAAAACAAATACAAAAACACTTGCTTCACAAACTTAGAAGAAAGAAACTAAGAAACAAGTGAAAAATAAGTAAAAAAATAAGTAAAAAAAAAGTTTATAAAACTTCTCCATGTGTTTATTCCTAAATTACGAAGCTCTAGCTTGAATATTAGAGTTTTGTCTTTTGAAATATTTGCACGTTTTTTAAGTTTTTGATTCTACTTAATTCAAGAATCGAAAGTAATAGTTTCATAATCGGAATGTACCGGCGGACTTAATGTTTTGTCTATCACTGTATGTCACTAATATTGTTTGAATAGGGGTATTTTAAACTAATTTTACAAGCATTTAAAATTAAATATCGTCTAATATATAAAATTTTGTGCAATTCAACCAGTGAAGTACTTAAGACTTTGGCAATTTTGAGGCACAGTAAATTGAGAGCAAAAAGTATTAATAAAGTCATTTTTATTCCACATTTTAACGTCTTAATGGTGATAAGTTGACCAGATTTTAAATCTACTACAATATAGCCTGCAATCATCTGTACTAAGTAAGAATTAGGGCACGCTCATCAGCCAGATAGAACGTGGCATAGCTCATTACGAGACTCCTTGAGAACGCACAGAACTCTTCCTTCGAATGACATAAAATTACGCAACAATTCCTATCGCGCACACACCACAAAAACACGATTCTAGGCGCACTCAACCACGACGGTTCTCGCGTACGGGGACATCGTTTGCACCACCGGCACACCACTTGACAGATCCTCGATAACAATCAGCTAACAACTTCGCACCTTATATTTTTGGGGGGATTTTAAAAAAGGCTTATCCTTTCTCTCTCGCCCCAAAACAGAAACGGAACGTTCCGCACGACGAAATCCGTACAGGAAAAGGGTTCGCAAGGATTGATGAGCACACAAACACACAAACACACGCTCAACCACACCACCAATCTCTATCTCGATGGAAAGACGGTTGCTACTGCTTCTCCCCCCCGTCACCTTCCGTTACTCCTTACCAGTACCAACCGATCCATGCCGAACGCCAAAAGGGAAATAGAAAATGGCGTGTGTGTGTGTTTGTGTGTACGTTGCCAACGTTTAAAAGAACGACACACGCGGCGAACGTTGGTGGCTCTGGCTGTGGCAAGGAAATAAAGATAAACCCTACTCACTTTGCTCGAAACACGCCGGGACCTTGACAGAAGGCAACGGCATAACCACACACAAACACGAGCAGTAGACGAGGAAGTTGCCGGGTTCTTGCGTTGCGGGTACAGGGAAAAAGGATATCTACGGTAAGATATCTTGCAAAAAGCAGCAGCAGCCATCCATGTGCGGCAGTAGTGCGGAGTTCTGAAGGTGCTGGGGATGTTAGGAAT
>KZ061596.1:173058-211487 GCA_002091835.1 Anopheles maculatus | reverse complement strand
AGATACATGGCAAGGTGGTAAGAAGATAGATGGCGTTTATAAAGATATAGAATTTCTAATTGATGCATGTACGGGTTTGATGCTGCCTCTGTGGACTCTGGACGACTGGATATCGCGGGAAGCGTTGGAAAAGTGTGGGGATGTCTGACGATTGAGATATTGGAGCGATATGCTGTTCGGCCGTGGGTACGATTTCTGCCTGATGAGCTAGCCGCGTTTTGCGATTGCCACCGGGAATGGAAAGTGCAACACAGGCACCGGAACCGATCGGAGTGTGGAGAGTGTGTTCTTTTCCGACAGATTGCTTTTCGCTGTCGAGCAGATTAGATTCCCGGGGCACGCGCTCTACACACATGAATCGCAAACGTGCGACCAAACTACGGGAGGACCTTCCATTACTTCCAATCAACTTACTCGGCTTACACATGCCCGTCAGAGTTGATTTTGCTTTTTTCCACCACACTCCATATCTAGCCGTTGGGATGGGGGGGCTCGCCATGTCATCTCGAGCGGGACGGAATATTCTTGAGCAAACACAAACCGAAGACACTACGTACCCCCAGGGAAGACACAGGAAGGTGAAGTTGAACCGCGTATACAAATATATTGACAAACACTCGGCACTGTGGAATGTGAAATCACAAAAGGAATAATATTTGTAACGTTATCGAACGTGCGAGGACAGTGTGACAGGACGGCTAGACGAGCCGACTACAACAGCGGATGTAAAATAAGGGAAAGAAATTAATGCCACACATCGGTGAGTGCGTTGCGGCGTCCGCTTTTAAGACGATTCCGACAAGACTCGCAACAACAGCAGGACGGAACACAGATGGGCGAATGCATCACACCGGGCAGAATCTGATCTGGGGCCACCCTCGTCGTTGCATCACAGCTTGTTTGGCATCGTGTTAACCGTCGCCACCAATGCAACATACCCCAACGTTTAGCGAGGCGCAAGGTTTTAGCAGTGGGTAACCCCCCGCCCGGGTGGATGCAATCAGAGTTACAAAAGGCAAGACTCGCTCTCGATTGCCGGAACATCTTGATAACATACTCATAACTCTTCCCTACGCTTCGCAACCTTCGTTCTCTTCGTGATGTGACGTCCGCACAGAGTGCATATGTGGCCCCGGACACAAACAGCACATTACATTCAGTGACATCGACGCCCATCAACTTCCTTCCGTACTTGGCCGTACCCTCTCCCCGAGGTTCTTCCCAATGATCATAAGCATCGTAATGGAAACGTGAGGAATCAAATGTAGATTAACTTTTTCATCTTGCATACATCGGAAGCGACCATCAATATGGGGATCCTGATCAACGGATGCTAGTGTGTCCGGTGAAGAAGAGTTCCGTGCAGAAATCACTTCAATCAATTCCATTTCTACATAGAATCAAGACATACAGTATTAAAATTTGAAATCAAATTTGTTAAAGTTTCACTTATGGAATATGTTTTTAAGGTTATTTAAAATATAATTTTTGAAGATTTCTGAATGATATTCATTTAATGTTTTGTAAAAAAGAGCATCAAAAATAATACATTAACTCTAATACGTAGAAAATATGAAGAATTGAACGAAATACACAAAATAGTCATAACATTTATAAAATTCGTTCTAAACAATAGCTAATGTCAGGAAAGTTTAGAAGATTTTAAAAAGGAAACAGCAAGAGTACAATAACAAATCATAAATAAATAAACAGATTCAAGTTCAAAAATAGAACGAAATCATGAATAATACAGTAAAGAAATAGTAAAATTAAAAAACAAATAATCAGATGCACATATGCTTTTGGCGAAACGCATGCGAGATATATTAATTAAAACAATACTTAAATAAAACAAGGATCAAATGAATAAATTATAATAAAGGATATGAAAAAAATAAATAACTTCAATTTATACTTAGTCGACAAAAACAAAGCTGGAAACTAGTTCTATCTACAAAAAAGTGTAAAACATGGAAAAATTCTTAACTAAGAAATATATAAAGAATGTGACAATACGGCCCTCGGTTGTCGTATTATAAATTAAATAAATAAACAAACAATCAACATAAAGTATAAAAGTTTGCATGCAAAACTCAACAAGAGTTTTATCTTCCAATAAATAAATAAATAACGAATGAAAAATCTCGGTGGGACCAGATTTACATTGTGTATGATGAGTCAACGTTAGAAATGAAATAAAAAAGTGTGTGCAATAATGTTTTCTGTTGAGCCGGCTTTTGTATTTAAATGACAGTCTCAGTAATTTAAATTTATTTTCCAGATTGTCCCAAAATCAGATAAACAGTAAACCGATTTTTTCGCAAGAAATTACACATTCCACCACATGTTTGCTGACTCTCAACTCCGACCTTCTCTGCAACATGACTTTTGCATGTAATTTTATCCCTGTTGCTGCACTTGTCGTCGAAAGAGGCATGTCTTTCGATAAAACGATAACTTCATGTTCAACAGCAAAACTTGCTCCCAAACCCCAGTCCTTGTCGTGTCGTTCGCGGGACATGTTCCGTTTGGCTGTGAGATGAGCAAACGGGCAAGGTACAACACGAAATCTACATCCTATCCAGACCATCAGCGACAAGCGACGCATCTCAGGTTTCCCATGTTGCACACACCAGGGTCCACAGGACGTTCTTTTTTAAACCTCAAATCACAAAACAGTGATAAATAAATAATACGCACGTATAATCTGCGCGCGTGTTAAAATTTTAAACTCTCCCACCCGAGAGAACCTTTTGGGGGCGATCGGATCGGCAAAGTTTTTCGGTGTTTGTTGTCCGTTCGTGGCAAATAAATGGGAGTCCACTTTTTCTCGCGCAGTTGATCTGGTGCGAAACAACCGGACAATACTTCATCCTAGCGAGCAGTGAACCTTTCAACATGTAATTCCTTTAAAATTAAGCATCATTCATGCGCGCGCGCACACACACACGCAGGGATGTGTTCCATTTAAGGTGTTTCTTCGGCACCCAGATGGACACACAGGATCATAAACTAAAAAAATACAACAAAACAGAAACCCAGGGCCTCCAAGTTGGGGTCGGGATCGGCCTGATAAATCTTTTCCATTAAATCGTTCGCGAAAAAAACACACAGGCAACCCTTAAAGCTATCGCGAATAAAGCTAAATAAAATAAAGAATTTGGCCAGCCAGGGCTGGATAAACCGCACCCCGGCGAACGAACGCTTCAACGCTCTCTAGCACTCCAATAAATCTCCATATTCCGCGTCAAGCATCCTTCTTTTTTGGGGTTTCGCTCGCTTTCTTCGGAAGTTCACCCGTATCCAACAAGCCGCACCAGGCCCAACGATGATTCTGATTTCGCTCTTTTTTTTGCGCTGGGCGTGTGTGTGCACTGAGCACCATTCCTTTTTAACTTAGGCGACCCCACAAATCACCATACGGTCATACATAACTCATGCCGTTTCGCCAGTTTTTCGTCGGCTCTCTTGTTTTTCGGTGTGTTATTATTACTTCTACTACCGCCACAACTACTACTACTACTACTACTACTACCGTGATGGGCACCACATTGAAATCAAGATCTGTTCGACCGGATAACTCTTCAACCTTTCAACAATTTCACGAGGATTCGCATCCAAAAACACTCCCGAACGAGAGAGAGAGACCCACTCAGCTCAAACGAGGCTAAAAATAAATGGAAGTTTTAGCGTCCATTCACCCGGCGACTCCGAGGCTTCACCAAAAAACTGCATCATTTAAAATAAGTTGTCTTAAAGGGGGTGGAAAAACGGGTAAAGGGGAGCAGTGCGGGGGAACGAGTCATGGAATTCATCCACGGCAAATAAAATGAGCGATCTTTCATTTCAACTTTGAAACCTACCGACCCGGTCCCCGGTTTGTCAGCGGTGAATGGTGAATGGTCCATGACCATGACCATGTTTCTGGGGGCCGAAAAAGGGAACACACAACAAACAAACTAAGCAGGCTCGTGAGCGCACAAGATAAAAACATTCAGCCAAAGCCAGCGCCAGCGAACTAAATATTTCATAACAAACCCCACTAATTAATTTGATGAAATCTTTCGAAACCGATCTTTCGCTCGGTATGGGAGGGTTCGTCGCTTGATGGGCATAGTCTTCACCCTTCTACTGTGAATCATCTGTCCGAACTGGCACTTGCCCTGTTGCTGGGAACTCAGTTGCAACAGTGCGTCGAAAAGGGCCGTTGCACATTATCCTGATTTCACCGCCAAGGATTTCGCAAAACGCCATCACCATATACACTTTCCAATCCATCACGGGGCGTCGTACTGCGGGACGAGTCATCCTCGAACACAATCTCCAACTGATCGGTCGGCGATTGTCGAAGCGCACAGATATCGCGTTCGCTTTGCTTTAATTTTTACCTCTTCCGCTTTCAGCCGAAAAACATTCCGCGACAGGTTGACGAAAGTTGTAACGAGATAAATTTACATGTTACGCTGCTTCGTTTTACTCTACCTGGGGAAGAAGTCTTTGACAAGTTTTTGAGACTTTGAGACACACACAGGAAGGCAAGAAGACACCGAACATGGAGCGATCGCGATCAGTGCCGCGATTCTGTGTGCTCGTTACTCTGTCTCTGTGTTATCTCGCTTGTGTTATTCTCGAGTCCTTCTCTGGGTCCCTCTTCCCTCGATATCCCACGTCCGTGTGATGTGTTGTTATTTTGGGGCGACCGTAAAATTAATTTTTGCGAAACATTTCACGATAAACATCGCAACCGATTTTGTTGCTCCGTTTTTTTGTTTGTTGGGCTGACATCCAGCTGCACCTGAGCATTGAGGGGACCTCCGTATAATCCTGACCATGAGGAATCATCGCCGAGAAGGCATCGTCACCATGTCAAATGGTTGAGCTGTGTCCGCAAATCCATGCGCCTTTCGTACCGCGTTCCAGTAGTGCGTCCCAACTTAATACCAATCATCCAAAATGCCGACACTGTCAGGAAGACAACGACTCCGCCTCGCCGCACTTTTGGACGACTTCGGATGCGTGTAGACTTTTGGCGTGGATCAATCGTGGCAACGAAATTACCGGGAAGCTTCGGCAATAAAAGCAAGAAAGAATGGTTGCGGATCGGTGAAACAGCGAACAAAACGGATCATGTTTCACTTTTTTTCACGGTGCGAAAACGGACGAAGCCAAACGCTCGGCTCAATCATTCTTCAGAAATCTCGCAAACATTCTTCAACCACCGCTACACACACACACACACGCTTGCCGGTTGATACTGTAAAATTCTTTACAGCCATGAAAAGCTTTAATTAATCGTCACCCATCCGGCCACTGGAATTCTGGAGCGTTGACAGATCGGTTGGTAATGTTCCACCGGTGCGGGACGTGCGTTCGGAAATTCGGGATTACTGAGATACGGCACTGGCTCTGGATGCCGAGCGACAGATATCCGATTACGCGCGTTAAAAATTAATCCACGGCGACAAATTAATCGCGCGTGTGTGGATGATATTTTTGTACTCCTATTTCGTTTTGGAGCTTCCCAAAACACACTAATAAACTCATTTTATAAAAATTCCAACGATTCGGCTAGATGGGTTAAGAGCTTTCGTTGGAATTGACAATCAAAATAGATGCGTCCAGGTATCGCGCACGCACAGTAACCGCATCTTGAGCTGGAGATCTTGGTTCGAAGTTTTCCAACCCTAAGCAAGAACTTGACACCTGAGACACCCGAGAGATCTCCGCCGGCTTCACCTAACCACCGTTCGATTTCCATTCTGCTGCATGTCGATCAAACCGATCAGCACCCGGTGCCACCCGGATTGACACTATCAGACGCGTTCCATCGGAAGCCTGGCCCCGAAGGAACCTACAAATAGCGACACCAACAGCCGAGAAAGGTCAACGACACGGGTTTCCTTATGCCCTTATTTAAATATTGGTCTCTCACTCCTGTCTCGGTGGAAAGAGCTTGAGCTTTGAGAAGGAAAAAAACAGCCTTGAGCACACACACACGCACTACGGGAGGGCCCGGAATGGCTGCTGCACAGAACCAGAAGTGCAAAAAAAAGCGCACGCACACACATCCTGACGGAAAACACCATGCCGAAAAACCCGAACAAGGGGTTTTGGTTTACGCTCCCGTTCTCCGTGTCGATCATGCGTTTAATGTTGATCAAATTTGCTTAATTCCTTTGTCTCGTATTTCGCCGTTCTGGAAAGGATGTTGAAACACCCCGGTTTCCCGTTCTGCTTGTGGCTCTCTCTCTCTCTGCCTTAGCGTGAGGGTCTTTCTAGGTGGTGGACAGCAGCAGCTGGATAAGTATGCCTCACCAGACGTGCATAAAACCAGTGTTAAAGTTTGAGCACATGTACTTATGACGACCACTCTCGAGATATCTAAGGACACAATTGTGTTGCTAAGTTTTTCTTGCACGTTTATTATTAGGGCTTACTTTATAGTGGTCAGGTCAGAGCAGTAATCTTAACATGTATTTTGTTTGTTAATTTTGAGTAAAGGCTATGATCTTTGATTTAAAAGTCTATTAAAAAAGAAATGTCTCAAAATATCGGTTCGAGATCCTCACAATGCGTGAAAGAAATCAACAAATAAGAATTGTTAATTTAAAAAAAGTTCTGCTATAAACAACATTAAAGATGGCTATATCTTCGAAAGTAAGGAACAATATTCGTGAATTAATCATAAATAATCAAATAACCATCCAAAATACAGCTATAAATTCTGCATCCTTTTATTGTGAGTTAACAGCTTAATCTGTGCTAAGCAAAAGTTCATAGTACATAATGAAATTTAGTCCCACCAACCAAACCAAAGTATGTAATGCCTTGAAACATGCAATCCAAAACTCTCGAAAAAACTATTTTACGTAAATTTACAGTGAGGAACAAAACAATAAGACTTTAATATATCTTTTCAAATGAATTGCTTTGGATACTTATTTAAGATATTTTCTCTGTAAAAACACTAGTTAAAACACTAGAAATAAAAAAAACTTTATTAAAATAAAACCAATATTTAAACACTTAAAAATTATTTTAAACTCAACTCAACTCAAGAAAAATTGAGAGAAACATAAATAGGAAGTTTGTAAGAAGGGTTATCACTTTTAAAAGGCGAAAATACGGTGAACGAATTATTTCTAGTAAAAATAAAAGAAAATGAAAAGAAAAAATAAAATTAAATAGAAAATTGGAATGTTATTTTAAGGCAAATCAAATAAGAGTTCGTTTATTTTAGTATACGATAAAGAATACTTGCTATTTTATTTATGATTTTGCATTGCTGGATTCCCTGTGTTTCATTTCACACTACCCTTGGAATGTAGTAACAAAAATTCATAGTTTGCACAAGCAAATAATTACGTTTTATAAAACAAAATAAAGCTTTTTTGTTTCGCATTTATTTATTTTTTTGTCCTAGGTTTAATTTTAAAACATATGTTTTTATATTAAGCGCTATTTTTCATAAAATTTTTAAACAGTGTATCTAATATAACCAAAAACAAACGTCAAATTTCTTTGTTGATTACTAACTTCTAGCTGCGTTAGAACTAGTAGAACAAAAAGCCATGTTTCTGGTATGTCATATACGAACTTTTTTCCTCCTAAAATGCATTGTTATCTTATCATTTGATGTGAACCAGCGCTAAAACCCTTCCCAACCCAACACAAAGCTAATAAACAACACGACACTAAAAGGAAAAGTATTTTAATCGAACAAATAATGCGTCCTCATTAGTTTGAAATTCTGCATTGCTGCACGAAAGCATTACGTGTGTTTTCTCTTTCTCTATCTCTCTCTCTCTCTCTCTCTCTCTTTTTCAGTACCTGTTTTCTCCCTCATCCCTTCGTTTTACAACGCTTTGTTCCATCCCACGGCACGATGAAGTGGATCAGACGAGAAGCTTCAAATTGAATTATTTATTTATTCAAACTCTGCTCAACAGCCACTAAAGCACCTTCCGCGAGAGCGCACACCTCACAGCGGACAGGGAACGATCATGAAGACATCACACCAGCGCGGAGTCCATAGGGTGGAAGGGACGGATGTCGGAATGTTTCCATTTCCACTACAAGACAGTTGCGTTTTAGCGCGGTTTGGCACGTTTGGCACGTTTTGTGTCAGTTGCATCTTCAGGGCTGTTGCGAACGGGGCACGCAGTCACGCAATTCTGTCATACGACGACGCTCGGAGCTCACACAAACGGCTTTGTGGCTTGGGAAAAGCGTACTTAAGGGAAGTGGCAAAGGGTGGAACTGCGGGGTACAAATGCAACCGACGCGTCTCTCTTATCTGGGTAGTTTTATCAAAAAAACGCATAACATGTGCAAAGTGCACGTTGCGTGTGCCGCCACCATCGAATTGCTGCACCATCATGTCACAAGCCGATTTTCCTTTTTAACTAGACGTTTGTTTTACAGTTTTTCCCCCCTCCCCCCCACTTCACCACACGTTACTTTGCTTTATCCTTCCCTTCCTTTTGGCCACCCGTCTGCTTCCCCTGTGTCGTTATCGTCGACAAATTGTTTCACCCGCGTTTATGACCCACGACGACATGCGTGTGTTCGTGTCCATTCATGATGACCGGTTCAAAGCACTTGGCAACCGGAGGGGGAAAACCATGGACCCTTTTTCTTGATCGGAAACGGGGAAAAATCGGAAACGCATTTCAGAAACCTGGGACCGGTTGACAGGTGTGTCGACGATGGCAAAAGTCTTTCATCGTTACGAAAGTGGACGTCAAAATTCCACTCCTGCCAGCGCTGCCGAGCGGTATCGGACGGTAATTGCATCCTTTAGTTGCTAAAAGGCCGAGCCTGGGTACTGAGCGGCAAGGAAAATGTCGCCTCCTCGGAAAAGTTGTGAGGGAACGCAAAAGAGTGCCTGTTCCGTTGCGTAACGCGCTTTTCCGGCGTGGCTTCGAGGGAACAAAGAAAAGCGAGTCCTTGGATGGCATTGGTTTGGGGAAAGATTTCCATCCGTCAACAGTCTTTTTTCCTCTTAGATTGAACTATGTGATTGGATCTTTCTGGGGATGGTCAATATCGTGACATAGAGAAACAAAATATATACTTTGCATTAAAATACTGAAGTAGACTTAACTTGAATAATAGTAGATACTTTCAAATACTATTATTCAAGCGCAGAATAAGCTGATTTTATTCCAAAAAGCAGAAAAAAAGGGTTTATAGAGCCTTATCAGGCTTTCAGGTTCACAGTACTTAATCCAAAAATAGTCCCACCAAAAAAACAGTTCAAAATATAAATATGATTGGTAATTTAATTAATGCCATAAAGCTTCATAATAAATTAAGAAGGAATTTTATGGTCCAATACATAACTTTTTGTAAATCCCGCCGGGAGGAAATAACTTTGTCTGCAATGATTAAACAAACAAAATTTTTGAAGTATTATAACAAGCCGACGAACAATATTCGTTAATTTATCATAAATAATCAAATAACTATCCAAAATAGAACGATAAATACTGCATCCTTATATTGCAAGTTAACAGCTTAATCTGTGCTAAGCAAAAGTTCATAGTACATAATGAAATTCAGTCCCACCAAAAAAACCAAACGGGAAGAAGGTCTCGTGGCTCATAATATATAATGTAAAATGAGTCCCACCAATGAACCAATGCAACGTTCATGAAATCATACGAAGCAATGAACAAAATAGTTATCTAATAGGTCCAGGAAATAGTTTAATCAGAGCTTAAATTTTACAATAAACAACAAAAAAGCTCCTCCATGAAAAAGCTAATAATTTATTTCTTAAATGATATGGTTCATGAATCATCAACAAAATAAGTGTGTCTAAGTAGATCAGAATACAGAATATGAAATAATTCCCACCAAAACATAACACGCCTTTCAAGCGCTTCAAACAATGTTTCTAGGTGACTCGCATGTTTGACCTACTGTTTGGCCAACACCCATCCACTGTGCGTCGTGGTCATCGCAACCGGAACCCGTATCACTGAGGGATTCACAAGATGAAAAATTACACCTTACGCTAAAAGGTGGGGGATGAAATAAACTCTCCCGCTGTCCTTTTCTCTTCCTCTCTTACTATTTCACTTCCCCAACACGATCGTCCCTCACTATTGCCCGAACAGGAATGGATGCGAACCATCATCCCTCCGCGCGTACTCCACCGGAAACCGGAGCTACCGGAAAAGAAAAATGAAGAATCCTTGAGAATAAACGGTAAGGCGGAAAAATCAATAACAATCTTGCAAAAGTGCACCCGAAGAAGATTGACCAAACCGTGTTCCTCCTGTGTTGTGCTTCATCATACGCATCGCAGGGATGGTGATCCAACAGGAGCTGGAAAATGGAGCTGGAACTCGAGTGAATAAGAATTATCTTCCCTTAACGTTCGACGGTGTTTGCCAGTGCACCACACCGTTGGAATCAAAGCGGAAATCGTAGTTCCGTTCCACCAGCGACATCGATATGAATGATGAAGCTTGGTGTCTGTATGGAAAAACTTGCTATGATAAAGGAAAAACTGGTCCGCTCTCTCTCTCTCGCACGCAACGTGCACGTGGTGTCTGACACAGACCAACTCCAACTGTTTTCCGAGTGACCAAAACGGAGGAAAAACGGCAAGATAAACGCAGCCGGGATTTATGATTATTGTGATTCGTTCTTTAAGCTGCGTTTCCTACACTCTGCGATTCCCTGCCATATACCGAGGTCCAGTGCAAAGGTTTGATTTGTTTTATTTACCACTCATTGGAGTTCCTCATGATCTCTTGCCCAACGACGACGACGACGACTACGACGAACGGTGAAGACCGTTGCCATGGGGTCAACGCTGGTATAGCACACACAGGCACAAGAAAAAGCTGCACAACCAAACCGGTAAAACTTGCCATCGGCACATCTTGTTGGTCATAACAAATAAATCTATTCCGCAAGGGAATGCTGTCTTGCCGGGGTCTTCTGCAAGGTTGCGTTTTTCTTCGAAATTTTACAGTAACTTACATACACAATAAAATCGCCGAACTGAACGCCGAAAAAAATAAAACATTAACTGGAAGAAAAAACAGAGAAAAACACAGAAAGCGCGTGTAGGTGTGTTCTTGGTTTTTTTTTTCGACGTGGGCAAGGTTTTGATTACGAGACACACAACACAAGGTACGCGAGGGAGAACGCAAAAATAAAGACATCGGTTTTGCCAGGGCAGCAGCCCCCGAAGAATGCAAACCGACACGGTTGAGCAGGTTTAATTTCTTGAATGATGAATTTTACTTATGTTTTAACGGCTGCTTTCCTTCTTCCCGTGCTTTCGAGGGGGCATTTTTTTCTTGTGCAGTTTGGTTGCTTTCTTAACTAGAGGGGTTTTTTTTTCTTCCTTAAGACAGCTTCCCTTGGAGAGTTGGGAAGAAATATGGGTACAAAAACATCATCTTTTTACACCTAGCACTTGTTATCGTGTGGCTACGCAAAGAAAAACGGAAACACCAGTCTGAGATTCTAAATGGATCGGAACCGTCTGGACAGGAATGGAACAGGAGAAACAATTACATTACGATACCTACCACCGCCAGCGGACGATGGACGTGAAGTTATGCTAAAAACTGTTGTTTTTTTCCTTATCTGTGTAATACAATTAATGAGGAATGGTTTTGTTTGTTTGAACAAATTGAACTATTTCAGGAATGAGAGATTAACGTTGACTTTAAAGATTAATTGTTTACATCATTTAAATAAGACATCTTTTAAAAATACTTTATAGGTAATTAAATGAATTAAAAACAGGATTTATAACAAAAAATATTGCTACCAACGAATGTTTAAAAATGCTGTTAGGATTATTCCACAAAATTATGGCAGCATGACATATCAAATAGTTCCAAAAATATGTAAAAAATCTTACTTACTTATCAGGCGCTAAAACCGCTTCGAGGTTTTGGTCTGACAAACATTCCTTGACACCGCATCACTCCATCTCAGTTTGGGCCTACCACGCCTCCTCTGTCCATGTGGACGGCCTAAAAGGACTTTACGGGCTGGGTCGTCCGGTGCCATTCTCATAACATGACCAGCCCACCGGAGCCTGGCGACCCTAATTCGCTGCACGATGGTAAGATCACCGTACAGCTCATAGAGCTCGTCATTGTAGCGGCTCCTCCATTGTCCTTCCACACATACGGGGCCAAAAATCCTTCTGAGCATCTTCCTCTCGAACGCGGCTAAGAGGGTTTCGTCAGTTTTGGATAAAGTCCATATCTCAGAGGCGTATGTGAGTACTGGGACTATAAAGGTTCTGTACAGTCCCAGCTTCGTCCGTCACGACAGGTATTTTGAGTGGGGAAGTTTCCTCAGGCTGTAGTATGACCGGTTAGCAGCCAGCACCCTTGCGCGCAATTCAACTTCTATGTTGTTATCGGTGCTGACTTTTGACCCCAGATAGGTAAAGTTTTGGACGACTTCAAAGGTGCGATCACCTATCTGTACATCACCCCTGCGTAAATCAGTGTTTGTTTGCAGGGCCGCTGGTGGTGCCACCATCATTTTGGTTTTTGCCTCGTTAATCTCCAACCCGAGGTTCAGTGCCGCATGCTCGATCCTTTGGCAAGCTTCTGCTACATAGGAGAGCCTCAAACCAATGATGTCTATGTCATCAGCGTCTTACTAGATTTAAAAAAAAATAACAGATAATCAATCAACGATCCTCCAAAATGTACCCAGCAAATTTTGAATTCGATTTGGTTGTTGATTTTCGTTAAATTGAAGACTTTATTAGGATCTTCATAGTATATTTCTAAAACCAGTAAGAAAACATAAGAATTTATTAAAAATTCTATTCATCAAGGAATCTAATATGGTGCTTATACTATAAGCTAATACTACACTACCAGATAAATGAATTTGCAATATTTTAACTGCACGTTTATTGAATATATTGAACAATTTATTAAGATGTTCATAATACACTACACCAGCAATGGTCCCACCAGATTGAAAATCAAGTAAATATTGACTATAATAAAAAATCAACAGAGTTGTTGATTGTATATTATTCCAGATTCGTATCATCAGATAAAAAATGTATACAAACTTTCTATATTTCAAAGACTCGAACAATTTATACTGAGTGAACTACACCATATTAGGTCCCACCATACAATGAAATTATAATTTAATATTTGTTATATGAATATCTGATTTAAGATGCTCAAAATGCCACGATTAAAATGTGTTCCAACCGTTTGTATCATACTATAGAGCATAAGATTAAATGTATGTGCATTTGATAAAATATATTAACTCTAAAACAAACGAATAGAGGTGTGTAATACAAACAAAAACCACGTTGTAATGGAAGTAAAAAAGCAAAATGGGAAAAACGACACATTCAAAACTCGCCATTATTCGGGGTGCATACTATGGCTCCCCGAATCGATCGTCCCAAGGGGTGCCCTCTACACCACACATCGTACATCCAATCGTGATCGAGAGCCGGAAATCCAACACCTGTACCGAAACGCAAAAAAAACACAAAACCCCGTAACACCTGTCGGACTTCCTCTTCCGAAAAGCGAACCAAAACAAAACGCAAAGGTCCGCACCCCCCAAAACTGTTCTTCTGCAGGGTGAAATGTAAAGGGTGCACACCAGCACAATTGGCATCAACTTACGTACCCCACCCTGGCTTCCCGGGCCGCTACCATCCTGCCACTGCTCCGTTCTCAGGGAACAACCTCATGATGGTGTATCTTCATTACCCAATTAAAACCGATTCCGATGGTTCCCGGGTTCCCAACAAACCCAAAATGGGAAGGGCTCGTTCGTGTGTTTTTTTTTTTTTCGTTCTGTGTAGAACGATTCTCCAAAAACAAGGGAACGGAAAAAAGCTCAAACAAAATGGCCTTCGTTTAGAGCCATTTCCTTCCACCACCTCGTAGATTATTTACCCCCATCTTCCCCTCCCGCAGACTGGCTATATCGAGAGTGAAAGAGTTTCCTTCGAGTGTTTGCGGGCAAATGGTTCCTTTGAGGTTGAGGTGCCACACCATCGCAAATGGAAAGCTGCTTCTCCACAAAACACTTGCGCCACAAACACACACACACGTACAGACCTTGATGTGTCAGTCGCTTTCTTGACAAGCCATTTTCGGGGTTTCGGGTTCGAAAATGCGCTAAAATGGACGAGAATCGCGCAGTGGCGTTCTTCGCCATCACCATACGCCATCATTAAAAACGTAGCTATCCCGAATTCGAATTCCGTTCCTGTGGAGTGCAGTGGAGACTTTAGTGCCGAAGAAAAAAAGCAAAGGAAGGAATAAAAAACACAGATCTCCCGAAACGCAAAGTGAGCCATGTTTAATTTGTGCTCTAATTAGCAAATTCTTCACCGGGAGAATCGGTCCAATTGGAGAAGAGGCGCTGGACAAATTAAACGATCGTGAATCCAGCGCGTTTGCAGTTGGGTTCTCACTTTGGGACTCGCCGTTCCAGGAATGCAGAAGCTTAGCGGTTTTATTCATTTATGCATTTTTTGTAAATGACGGAATGCCTTCCGATTAACATACAGCAGAAGAAATAAATTGGATTCGTGTTTTAAAGTCTTATTTTTATGCCTTTCTCACGTCTCTGTGGTATGATAAAACTGTTTTGGTAATGCATTCTGCTTACTTTTGATAAAATGATGGTTCTTTTAAGTCTTTTGTTTCATAAAAAGCTTTGTTTAAGGTTCTACCGATCACTATGTAAACATGCTAATATGCGTTCTTTTAGGTATTATAAACAACTCATTCTTGCAAGACTAATTTCTTTTGTAAATTGTAACAAGTGGAAGAGCAAACTGCAAAAGCAATACACGAACAACACCTCATCATCTTATGCCGCTACAAATATAAAGCAAAGCCCCACTCTCCCCAAACCATCGAGATTCAATCGAAACAACCGAAACACACATTTAATCAATCGTGACAATGCAAAAACTTTCTCCTCGCTCGAACAAACGATCACACAAACAACAAGCAAGAACAGAAGAAACAAAAAAAAGCCATAACCTCAAACGAAAGCGAATTTCATTGTCATCGAAAAACGATCTCACTGTGTTCTGTGATAGGAAATAGAATTTCGACAACACAACACACACACACACAAAAAAACAGAAGGAAAACATCAATCCATTTTTTCTCCCTGAGTTTCCACCACAACGTGACAGAAGCTTTGAGTGCGGGATGAAAGGCTTGAGCGGAACCAGGCAAACCGAACCCAACAACAAAAAGCCAGAGAAACGCACGCAATTCACACAAAAAAAACGCAAAACGTAAAAAATGAAAGCCTCAAAATGGTACCGGAAAACTCAGCCCATTCGGCAGCATTTTCAAAGGATAACAATAAATACGCAAAACAGAGCGAGAGAGCGAGTGATAGAGTAAAATAACAAGGCTTTGAATGAAAACTGAAGTCCCATACCTTTTTTTCTGCTTTGCAATGAAAACGTACCTTGTGTAACTGTCGGTGTAGGTGTAACGCGCGGTAAATGTTTGCATCACACACGCACACACACACACACACACACACACCAACAATATGTTTAAAAATAGGAGTATAAAAAAAACAGTTCTAGCAAGTAAATTATAAAACTGAGAAACCATACAAACGCGTTACAGAACGCGTCCATTTCACCATCTCGCATTACCAACACACAAACCGGGAGAGCCAATAAGAATATAACCAGTGAAAAAAAATAGCACCACCAACAGGAACCCATTTTTGTACAACAGTTGCCAGTTTTCTTCGCAGAATGTGAAGGATCGCGCAGGAGAGAAAAATGCATCCTCATTTTAAATGCTTCACCAGCGTGTGTGTGTGTGTGTGCTTCTGGTGGAAAGCGTTCGTATTACATATCCTGTAAACGAGGGTACAAAAAATAGAAATGAGCCGGAAAACTCAGTTTGTCAGTGGGTAAAGCACGAAAAGAGATGGGAAATTATTCGAATAAATGTATTGAAGCATCCCCATCATCATCATCATCATGATGGCAAGCTGTTCCTTCGTAGTCACCTTTATCATTCCCCATACAAAAGCGTCGTGCCAATTTTTCGCTCTCCTCGTTTTATAAATTATGATGTGAGAAATTTTAACATCTTTCCCCCCTTTATCATAATTTCTTACCCCTGTGTGTGTGTTATGCAATTTATAAGATGATGAATAATCGCTCACCCAAAGGTGTCCAAAGCAGTGGGAAAAAGGAATTTCTCGCCAGGTTAAAATAATCCACGCCATCGCACAACGACCGAAGGACGCATCCGGCACGATGCATACCGTTGCAGCTACACGAAGCGCTGCACACGCCCCGTGCAAAAGATCGATCACGAACGGTGCATTACGATTCCGATCGTTGCAGTCAACCGTACCGGTCGGTGCGCTTGTGCGGTGGTGGTGATACACACCATTGGCAGTTAATATTTCACAGTGTGATTATCACCTTTAGCTTCCTTGGGTGTACGGGAACTACGGCCCTGCTTGTACAACGAGCTCGAGCTCGAGCGGGTGGAAATTATGCAGCGTGCCTGCATGCTAAGCGAATCAACGAAACCATATGGTTTCTTGACCTGGCTGATTATCCTTGGTTCGCAAAACAAGACAACGAAAAAAAAATAACCCAGAACGGCTAACCTCAACCGACCCAAAACCTAACGAGATGGATCTCCACGAGATCGTTCTACTAGCAAGAGGAGTCGTGATAAAACCTCCAACCCTAACCGGGCGATATACCGAACTCGTTGTTCTATGGCCATGTTTACGAGCATGTACTCAAATTGGTTCGTTTTCATTTTTTGCTGGGTTGGCCTTATGGTGGTGGCAGCCGTATCCTTTTGTGCACCGTACTGTACCACACGTTACACGATACACGACACGATACACAACACGATGTATGATACACGCAGGATACACGATACACGCTACACACTACGCGCTACATCTAATCACATTACACCACTACAATCTTATAATTTTAAGGTAATGATAATTGTAATAAATTCGTTTTAGTCTTATCTCGTCACTTTTAGGCAATTTCGATCTACTGGTAGATATTAAACGCAAGCGCCTCATCGATAACACCACCCATCTCGAGTCGGTTGGATTTCTTGCGAAAAGTGAGCAGTGTTCGGTTAAAACTTTTCAGGCGGTTTCACCCTACGCTGAGTTGTTAGCCGAATTTCCCAACATCACTCGTCTCGCGCCACCGGGTACAATCTGCGATGCACCGGTCTACCATCGAATCGAAACGACCGGACAACCTGTTTACGCACGCCCACGACGACTCTCCCCGGACAAGCTTGAAGCTGCGAGGTCCGAATTCGAACATCTGATGAAGCTTGGGATATGCAGACCATCTAGCAGCAGTTGGGCGAGCCCGCTTCACATGGTGAAAAAGGCGGATGGCTCTTGGCGACCGTGTGGTGACTACCGCGCACTCAACGCTCAAACCATCCCGGATCGCTATCCTTTACCGTATCTGCAGGACTTCTCTACCATTCTACAAGGTAAAACTATTTTTTCCAAAGTTGACTTGCAGAAGGCTTTCCATCAGGTCCGAATCCATCCCGAGGATATTGCTAAGACCGCCATCACGACACCCTTTGGATTGTTCGAGTTCTCGTTCATGACCTTTGGACTGCGCAACGCTGCGCAAACATTTCAACGTTTAATCCACGAGGTAGTGCGAGGGTTGGATTTCATATTCCCCTACATTGACGATCTATTCATCGCTTCATCATCACCCGAAGAACATCGTGAACACTTGCGACGATTGTTTGAAAGGCTCAAACAATATAATCTGGCGATAAATATTGCCAAGTGCGAATTCGGCCGTGATACCCTTGATTTTCTA
Organism: Anopheles maculatus; assembly: GCA_002091835.1. Taxonomy (NCBI): domain Eukaryota; kingdom Metazoa; phylum Arthropoda; class Insecta; order Diptera; family Culicidae; genus Anopheles; species Anopheles maculatus. The sequence goes on along the minus strand of KZ061596.1, from coordinate 193,615 downwards.
GGGCACTCTGTATCTGCTGATGGTATCCGTCCCTTGCCAGACCGCGTGCGAGCTATTGCGGAATACAAGCTTCCTGCGACAGTGAAGGAATTGAAAAGGTTTTTGGCAATGCTAAATTTTTACCGTAGGTTCATGCCAAACGCGATCGAGCACCAGATTCCACTCCTTTCCATGATTACTGGCAACAAACGCAACGATCGATCCCCGTTGACTTAGGATGACACATCAACCGCGAGTTTCGAGCGCTGTAAGCAACAACTTGCCGATGCTACGCTGTTATCGCATCCCGTCAAATCTGCAGAGCTATCCCTTTGGGTCGATGCATCTGACATTGCCGCAGGGGCGGTTCTGCATCAAATCGTCGATGGAAACCCTCAACCACTCGGATTTTATTCGAAGAAATTCGATAAGGCGCAACTGCGGTATAGTACCTACGATCGTGAGCTGACAGCAATATACCTTGCGGTGCGGCATTTCAAATACATGCTCGAAGGACGAAGCTGTCACATCTATACCGACCACAAGCCCATCACATTTGCCTTCCGCCAGAAACTTGACAAAGCCTCGGACCGTCAAGCTCGCCAGTTGGACGTGATTGGTCAGATCACAACGGACATCCGTCACATTGTGGGAAAGGACAACATCGTGGCTGACTTACTCTCCCGCATCAATGCTGTAAAGTCAGTGCCATCCCTGGATTATGAAGCCCTAGCAGAGAGCCAAAAAGACGACCACGAGCTACAAAATATCGTAGAAGGTAAACTGAATAGTTCGCTTAAACTAAAGTTTTTTACCATTCCAGGCAGTACCAAACAACTATTATGTGACTGCACTGGTGATCGCATTCGGCCCTTTATAACGGAACGGTTCCGGCAAGCTGCGCTGCAGGCAACGCATAATTTGTCCCATCCTGGCACTCGTGCAACGGCCAAATTAATGACGGAGCGATTTGTTTGGCCAAGCATCCGGAAGGACAGTATCGCTTTCGCTAGGAGCTGCCTGCAATGCCAACGCTCGAAGGTGACACGCCACATCCAGTCGCCCGTATCCCGATACTCGGCTCCGGATAGTCGATTCTCACACATCAACATCGACATCGTTGGGCCCTTCCCCCCGAGTAAAGGTAACCGTTACTGTCTAACGGTCATCGACAGATTCACACGTTGGCCAGAAGCGTTACCCATACCGGATATGACCGCGATGACAATTGCCGAAGCTCTGGTATCTGGATGGATATCTCGATTTGGTGTTCCTTCTTTCATAACTTCCGACCAAGGACGCCAATTCGAGTCATCGCTGTTCGCTGAACTGACTCGTTTGCTCGGATCCAGCCACCTACGCACGACTGCGTACCACCCACAGTCGAATGGAATCATCGAACGATGGCATAGGACCCTAAAGTCGTCGATCCTTTGCCATGATACCGAACACTGGAGCGAGCACCTGCCGATGATCTTACTGGGACTACGATCGGCCTACAAGGAGGACATAAAAGCGTCGGCGGCCGAGATGGTATATGGTACAACGCTTCGAATACCATCTGAGTTTTTTGTTAGCAACCCGACCAACCCGAACGAAGCTGAATTTGTCGCCAAACTTCGAAGGACTATGCGTGATCTTCGCCCCCAGCCAACTGCCTGGCATGGAAATCGAAACGTTTTCGTTCACCAGAACCTGCGGACGTACAGAAATGTTTTCGTGCGGAACGATTCGGTACGACCATCTTTATCACCTCCGTACGAAGGACCATTCGAGGTGGTCAGCCGAGCCGACAAATTTTTCACGCTGAAAATGCGAGGCCGTACAGTCAACGTTTCGGTGGACCGTTTGAAACCAGCATTCGCGCTAGAGGACCAGCAAAACAACCCGGTATCAGCTGACACAACTCCTGTTATAAAATCCCCGACTAGAGTCACTCGTTCGGGCCGACGAGTTATAATTCCCGTGAGGTATCACTAAAAGGTAATCTAGTCTAGGAGGGGAGTACTGTGGCAGCCGTATCCTTTTGTGCACCGTACTGTACCACACGTTACACGATACACGACACGATACACAACACGATGTATGATACACGCAGGATACACGATACACGCTACACACTACGCGCTACATCTAATCACATTACACCACTACAATCTTATAATTTTAAGGTAATGATAATTGTAATAAATTCGTTTTAGTCTTATCTCGTCACTCAAACCGATCGGTCTTAAACGCTCTACCAAAAACGAAAGAACGCGCTAAATGGTCTTTCCTTTCTTTTCTCACCACAGCCGAAAATACGGGGGTGCTAAAGGTTACGATTTATCTTATTTTTTGTGCCACCCTACGTAGCACCTCTTCTCGTTTTGGTTTGCGATTACAGGCTGCGATTATGCACTCCGAGTAGAGATGAACATGATGGCAATAAGGCACGATGAACTTCACATCCATCCATCCATCCATCCATCCATTCACTGGCTGCATTTATGGTTGAATAATTTACATTGCACGTCGATGTTTTATGGTATCCCTCAAAAAACGCGGTCAAGGACATGTACCTAAAACGACAAAAACAAGGTAAGTGACAATAAGAGTACAATCACAGGTAAAAACAGTAACATAAATCTTACCGATAATCCGAAATCACTGCTCCATAAACTGCAGCCTCCACCAACTCCAACTCCACGATGTTTGCATAAGATTCGTCATCCATCAGAATTCCGCAGCCTGTACCTCTCTCTCTCTTGGTACACCTTTTTTCCACCGTTATCCATAAATCATTGTCACGAGAGCTGTTCCGCTCGAGCTTCAAAATCAATTCCACCTTGCAGCTTGCTTCCCTAGAAAAAAGAGTTCCTTCGTCTAACACTCCGAAAACACAAATCGAAACCGATTCGTGAAATGGCGTTAAATGTTTTGTTGTTGGATGCTATAAAACCTACCTCCCCGCCCGGTTTCACCTTCCCTCCCGGCTTCCCCTTTTTCCCACGGTAACGCTAGCACATTATTACCATAGATGCCATAAACTGCCCGTGCCCCGAATCGATCTGTAAACGAGGCCTGACGGAAATTGAACATTGGACTGAGCAGAGCCTGCAGCCGAGAGTTCGGGATTAGATTTATGGGAGGGTACTGTGCCAGCGAATCCCCCCCCTAAAGGCTCGCAAAGGGTCACAACCGCGAGCGACTGGCCGAAGAACAACAACCACAGCATGCCGAAGAATTTCTAGGTCCTCGCGTGCAGTAAAGGCAGTAAATTTAATTTACACCTTCCACTACGATCCATCACATCACATGGGCTCTAGGTGAAATTCCAACATCAGTTGTTGGCCGGTGTAGAGAAGAGAGAAAAAAAAACAAATCACATTACCCGTTTTACAGTCTCCCACAGTGCTTGGCCTTTGCATTCTAGATCCTGCAGAACGAAACCTACATAGAACCCGTCCTGGAGCCCTCCAGTGATTGGGGGTGGCATGATGGCCAAGATTCAAAATGGTCAACGAATGTCAGCGCACCCTCCACGGTAACCTCCAGCCGGCGCGAGGAACTGGCGATGGTGAGATGTTGCATAAATTGGTCTGGTGGTGCATTCATCAGCACAGTTCATCATAATCAATGCGAAACAACACACCGTCGTCCACCCGGTCGCCCCGGTGTGCCCGGCGGCGTATATTGCACCGAAGGAACACCTCGCGCGCATTATGAGCGCAATCTAACGAGACACGCCAGGCGCGAACCGTAACCCGTTGCTGAGGGCCTGATCACACGGGCGGATATGGTGCAGCACAGAGCTCGCGCACAGTTTGCTTAGCAGAGATCGCGTGGAGGACACATCTTGCTTTGCTGCATTTTCTTCCATTCTGCAGCGCGATCCTTCCGGTTTGCTTCGTACCGCTTTTTTTTTATGTGTAGAGCATTATCTTTTAACAACCTTTTTCTTCCCCCTGAAGTCCTCACTTCCTCCTTTCATTTCGTGTTCCTCTTCTCCAGCAGAGGTAAAGGAATGTGGTCAGAGCATTCGCATACGCCACCATCAACCGATTCGTTTGCGGAAAGATGGGAGATGATGCAACATCTCGATGTATGCAGTACTTTCCACGATCTCGTCTACACACGCAAACAAACACATATACACACACACACGAGCGCGATCCACTTTCGGTACTGACCGTGGACCGTAATGTGCTCCATTCTACGCCCGGCCCCGGTGCAGCTCACGGCTATCCATGAACATGCATGATGAAGGAGGCTTTAGGTTTAGCGCTTCTCAAGGAGCCCGGGACTTTCGTATCACCTTTTGACTCATCAGCATTTTTCCACCGATGAGTCCGAAACGGGGTTTGCATCGATGGGGTTTTCTCATCCACTTCTTGCCGAAACACGCCCCGGCAGCATTATTCGTGGCCGCGCGATCGCTTGGCACTGGTAAAAACGGAATGGGAAGATGAACGAGAATGATCGTTGCATGACACGGCTAAGATCGCGCCCGGTTAGAAGGGCCGAAGACGCAAAACCCGGTGAAGAAAAAAGGTATTATTACACATCAACATCAACACCATTTATCGCACCGGCACACAAGGCAGGCTCCCCCCCTCGGTTACCGGGCCGATATGGTGCAACGCGGCAAGACTTTCGGACGATGTGATTTCGAGTCGTTGCGATGCGAGATGTGCAGACGTTTCCTTCCCATGCTGCTGATGTACTCTGTGTGTGTGTGTATGTGGATGCATCTGCCAGCTTATCCTCATCCCTGTTTGTACATTTGCTGGCAAGCGAGCAAGATGCAAACGGGCTCCATGTGGGTACAACAACAAGATGCGCGCAAGATGAATCGACCGGAGCGCATTCAGATCAGTACAGTTCGTGGCTGGAGTTCGCTTGCCTGCCACAACCACAATCCATTCGGAGAGCTTGTTGTTATCTTTGAAAAATGACCATCGCCGCTCTGCGCACCTAAACTGATTCGACCGACCGATCGGCTGGACGACCTTTCTCTCTCTCCGTCTTGCTGCAGAGGTCCCGCCGAGCTAAGATGGACGGACGCGCGCGTTTCGTGAGGTGTTGGAAGTAACACTTTTATTGCCGGATTAAAATAACAGCCTCGGCGGAACTTTGCAGCGGGATCCCATCAGCACCGACCGAGGGCCGAGCTACGGAAGGTATCCGGGCCCTGGGACGACGACGACGTGATCGCCGGTTTTGGTACGATCATGCACTCGTGATATCATGGCTATAGTATATTTTTATGGTGACGCGACCATCATCCACGATCGTCGTTTCGGCAACAAGAACTGGCCCGACCGCGGACCTGGATGATGGAAGCGTAAGATCGAACAAAAAACAAAGCTCTTCCTTAGTAGGGGTAGGACGGCGGGGGGAGGACCCACTGAGCAACGGGAGTTTACCGTCGGTGCGAACGGTTGTTGGTGTTGTCCTCTGCGTAGGTGACGCCGGTCACTCTGTCACGACATCACAGCGCCCGTTCCGGAGAAGGGTGAGAAGAATATTTTAACGTGACCGCAAACAGTGGCTAGCGTGCGAAAGGTGACATCAGTTTCATGTTTCCATGCACGTAATATGCATGATTTGGATAAAATAACACTTAAAATATGTATTGAAACGAGCTTTAAAAGTGCGAATACTAGAAAGCCAATAAAACGACAGTAGAACTGTTGAAAAAGTATGTTAAACATGACAGATTGCCTACCAAGTCTTAGTGTGCTTAAACACAGCTGCGGTGTAATGTAACTTTGTGCCTTAATATGCCTAATTTAGCAGTTCTCAAATATCTTGGAAACCTTTCCAAATTAAACCTAATGGAAAAGAACTACCAAGTATGTACCCCTAGCAAATATGTATAACTCAATTTAAGAATAACAAATAGGAGAAGCGTGTAAGGACGTCTATATAACCAACAGAACATAAGTAGCAAAAAAATTAACTAGTTTACTGTCACTTAATATTGAGAATGTCATTTAATGTCATTCAAATAAAATAATTGGAGTCCTTTAAATTGATGTCTATCATACAATTTGAGGAAAATAGTTCAAGAACCCGTACAGTACAGTAAAAAATCATTGTTTCTTTTTCTTTGTTTAGTCTGGTCTTCAAAGTTTTCAATTTGAAGGTCTTAGTTTGTCATTTCTGACGTCTTATACTAAATTCCGTTTTGGCGATTCAAGCTCCAGAAGTCCTGGATCTGAAGCATTGACTATTTCAGACGACGTTTACTAACTTTAATCGAAAGGATCTAAATAATAAGTAATATTACCATAGTTTTACTAATTGCAAAACAATTCCTATGTTCTCATATCAAAGAACCTAATTGGTTATAAAGATGGGCCACTAGACATTCATAAAACTGTCTTCAGAAGCTCCAGTTACAACTATTTCCCTCCGCACTGTTCGTGGACGAGCGTGGTGACCCTGAAGACGAAGAAACAAACACAAAAAAAGCTACACACTCATCCACCGGACCACCAGAAGCACCGTCGGAAGCATCAACATTCGACCGGTAAGGTAATATCCTGTCCAAAACAGGAACCGGTACGCACACCGTGCTGCTAGATGATTTACGCTGGCACGCTAAACATACGACGCTACGACCGGCCAGGGTCAGAATGCTCCGTGTGCCGGGATGATGGCCGCGTGTGGAAATTGCGATCGACAGAACGGATGATCGCGATCCATCAACGCAACCACGCAACCCCGTCACCATCATCTATTACCACCGGCTCATCTGTCCTGACAACTGGCGACGGAGTAGAGCGAGCAGTAGGTCCCGGGAGGGGTCATGAGCAGCACAAAAATGCTAATGACAAACACTCACGCAAATCGCAATCGCGTTCCGCGATGGACATTCGATGGAACTGGGGATTTCTATATTTTATTTTTGCGCGCCTATTTTCTTCCTCTGTACCGATTGCGTCAGCTGAACGTCAGTCAGTGCCGCTGCGGCATCCTCTGTGCTGTCCGCAAACACTATGGAGCCGATAATTTAATGGCACTTTCTTAATGCACTTTTTATCTGCCCGGTGCATGTTTTCGCACTTCGGGCGCACGATGACGCGACACGCTATATGGGGCCGGGATGGATTGAGCATTGGTCACCAGGACTTTGTTCCTTCGTGCCTTCGGTCTCCCTTTTGGTCGCGTTCCAGATAAAACTGTCGCCTTCGCCTTAAGTGGACCCACCTAGTGTACCTCCATCATCATCAGCAGCATCACCGCTGCCGGTACTCGATCGATGAATTAAAGATCGATGACCGGTGGAATCGGTTCCACCTGTGTGTGTGTTTGTGTGTGCGGGCACGCGAAAAAAAAACACCTTGCAGACATTCCGATAGCGCGTGGGATGGCAACGGTTGTCCCATTAGTGTCGAGAGCCTCGGCCAGCTTAAGGCGACAATTTTTGGGATGGGGAAACGGTCGTAAAATAAATCCCGCACCTGATAAACCTTCAATCGCGGTGCACATCCACCAATCATCTTCATCCACCGATATCTTCGAAGGTGTGAAGTGGTCCACTGAATTGGTAGAGGCTTATAAGTGCTCCCCGAAATGGGAATTCCAGTGATTGTTTGCTGCTAAAACGACAAACAGACATCAATTCCTTTCACAACAATTATTAATTTACCGACCGAATGTTGTTGTGTGTGATAAGCGTGCAGAAGTTATTAACCTGCCGTGCCGACCTCGTATTGATGATGGGGTCCATTTACAGATGGATGCAGCTAATATGGGACATTGATAAAGTTATGTCGACATTATTAAATTTTTTGCTTTCTTTAACAAATCTTACTGCCATGTCAAGAAGTCTTCATTTAATCCAAATTCGTCTTGTACATCATAACAAGAGTATATCACACAATTAGGTTTTCTGGAATTGAGACCAACCAAGCTGTAATTGAGACTTGTAAGAGTCCTAGAGTCCTGGAATTCTTAAAATGAATTGTCAAGCACTAAAGAGACTAGAAGATGCAAAATTCGCAGAACATCTTCTATGAGTCAACCCATATTCTAAACTACGCTGATAATAAGAAATTAATTGATTAAGCTCTTGGCTTGGAATTAGCCCTCTCATATAGAAGAGATCGAGCAAATGACACAGAGGCGAATGAGGTCTATGAGACCCAAAGCCTCTATAAATAAATGATAAAAGAGCAAATGACACAATACTTTACGATCACTGTCAAGCCATTAATGTTGGGCAAAAAGTCAGCGCCGCCAACACAACAGATGTTGAGATGCACCGGAAGGGTGCTAGCTACCGACCAGTCTTACTACTTACTTACAGAAGCTACATCTCCACTCAAAACTCGTGTAGCGTTGAACGAAGCTGGGACTGTGTAGAATCTTTATAGTTCCAGTACTCACATACGCCTCTACGGCAAGGACTCTTTCCAAGGTTGATGAAAATATCTCAGCTGCCTTGAGCCGCACAGTAAGCTTAATACTTTGCATGTACCATTTGTACTTTGCACACCAACTTTGCAGCTATACCACATGTGTCCCAGTTTGCCTCAAAACAGCTGTAACTCCATGTGGATTATTTCCCATACATCCTTATTTGTTCACAATAATATATTGCACCGTGCTATCTTATCATCCACAAAAGTACTTTTTTCCTGGAGTTTATTCTGCCTTTCCAACGCAGAAAGACGGTTCCTCCGTAGCTTCAGAATATCGCATTTGTCGAATTTCGCGTCGTACACTCTTATTTGAATAAGGCTCATCATCATTTGGTACGCACCTGCAACGAGAAAAGGAAGGGGAAAACAAACGATAAATAAAAAATCTGTCGCCAAAGCCAAATCCATAAAAAGTTCATAAATTTAAAATAGCCAAATTGAAACTGTTGCGCAATAACCGCCATCCCTTTAGTGACGATGATGATGTATATATATTCCCCCCCGAATGGTGAATCCCTTCATCAAACAATACCCCGGGAGATCCACAAAAGGGGACACACACCGCACCAGCTGAGATTCTCAATTTCTTCCATTTCCATCGTTTCCCGGAGCTCACACACATTCAATTTAACGCCAACCGAAGGAAACGAAGTTATGGTGTGAACCTCACGTACGGACGCTTCGATATGAAGCTGCAAAAGCGGATGGGGGTGCGGAAGGTGTACAGCTACAAGCGGGCGGAGAAATAGAAAAACATCAACCACCCACCCACAGGCGAAGCACAAGGAAACGAACCGCCGCCGTGTGCCATGTACGGAAGCCGGTGCCGGGAACGAGCGAGCGCGTGGCAAAAGTGCCTGGACTGAAAATTAATCACGTTGTTGCGCATCTTTTGGCGGGCAGAGTTCGGTAGGAACTGAGAGGGGAGGGCGCGGGAACGCAAAAGCCAAGCAGGAGTCACTCCCAGGCACACACACACACACAGCTGGGAAAGATGTCTCCAGCCGTTCATTAAAAACACGGAATTCTTCTAGAAAGCCCGCGCGCTGGTTTCTCTATTTTTGGGCTGCTCACTTCTAACGACGTTGGAGAACACACGACAGCGACGACGACAGATGAAGCACTTGAAGCGAATGAAGGGAACAACAAGAAGAAGCTGGGGGGAAAAAAACGCTGGAATGAGACCAAGACTTGCTCATGAAAGATGGCGTTCGATAGCGACGATACACCACAAGGTTGGCAAAAGGAGTGTATCTGGCAGGACATAAAAGTTGCCATCGCAACAACCCTCGCGTTTTCCCTTCAGTTTTCTACCGTCGGCCGGCCGTTCGCCTAGGGTTTTGATGATTGTACGCCGATAAATCGTCCCGGGTGGTTGGGCAAACCTAGCGTAGCAGGCAGATTGCGTACGACAGGGTGCGCCACGCGTACCCTCGAGAACCTCCACACGCCGACGCATCGTCTAAATCCCATTATCGTACAATTTTCCGGAAAGAAGGGTATACCGGGCAAAAAAAAAAGCAACTCCTCTCTCACCACTAAAGTGCAGGAAAAACTCCCAATTTTCGAATCTTCACGGAAAAAGGGAAAAACTTTCCACCCGTATGTATGCCAGGACACAGCATCCAAACGCATCCATAGGGTGTGTACAGAAAATCGATTCATGGAAAATGGTTAAATTTCTCGCGCGAGTCGACGGCTTTTCCCTGTTGCCGTGTGATATACACACGGAATATGGTTGTGCTCCTGCTGCGAGAAGCTGCCGTATTGGGGAAGAAACGATCTGTCCGTCACGTCTCAAGGATTGTGGTGCCCACGCTCTATACTGTGCCACGGGTCATAGCTTCTTCTGCATTGTTACGTCTAGAGTATGGAGGAAAGTAGCGATGGTTGGAGGATACCTTTCCAAAGACGCCTACGCACACACACACCCTCAGAGGTTCCACCTGAACGATGAGATTTAACTGTTTCGTACCAAACCGAGAAGCCACAAACGAGAAACGGTTCGATGGCTTCCGGGATCGACCCTTTTTCACGCAATGACGGGTCCTGGGTCTGCCTGCCTGCCTGTGTGTCTGTCTCGAAGCTGGCGAATGGTAAGGAAAATTCCTTCCGACGAACTGTGAAGGATTCTTCTTCTATTGTGTTTCCAAGAAACTCGGGGTTGGTTACAAGAATCCTTCCATCGGAATTTGGAGCCTGTATCTGTCCCTTTTCGATAGATAGTAGGAGACGGGCAGGCGAGTGGAGAAGTAGACGAGGAAAATATGTTATTCATAATTTTGCTCCTAATTCGAGTGTAATCTAATAAATTATCGATTGATTTCTTGTGCCGGTGAAAACGGTACGGAAATGATAGTCATTTTCCGGCACAGCGGAACGATAAGGGTCGCTCGTTGGAATAGGAGACTTTGGAATAAAATGTTTTAAAAGTCGACATACACAAAGTCGACATACGTCTATGTACAGAAAACTGTCGAATAAAAAGTATAACTTTACATTAGCCCAACAATAAAACGTCATAAAGAATTGGGAAACCTCTTCAAGGATCTATTTGCACCCACAGTTCCCACTAAAAGAGGACAAACAGCTCTTTTCTTCACACCTGAGTCCCGAACCTTTCCCGATCGATTACTCCAGCATAACTTCCGGTCGAGAAATTATTGACAACGGTAAGCAATTTTCGCTACACAGCAACCGGAGAAGGAACTCTCGGAAACCATAGAGACAACAAAAAACCTCCCATACCCTTAAAACCTTAAAAGGCGCAGCAGATTCAAAATTGATTGTAAAACCATGACTGGGTAAGAAAGTTACCGAGAGTTTTTGACGTAAAGCCATTTATGACTGGCAACTAATTCTTGGAGCTCGTAGGACGGTAGTAGCCGAAAGCACAAGCGTCCACCGACAGTAGCTTTGCCACAGTAACCCTGAACCCGGAAAGCTTTCAATAATGGTGTCGGTGTGTGTGTGTGTATAGGAGAGAAGGCGAGATGGCCAAGATGCGAGCAAATGCGATTTCCATTCATCCCTTTGGAAACCATCTTTGCGAGCCCGTTCGGTGAGCTGTGGTGTGTTTGTCAGTGAAGGTGAATGTTTTCCAATTTTCTAGCCAAAGGTTCCTCGGAGTGTACGGAGTAAACAACAGCACACACACGCAAAAAAACCCAGAGCTAGTTCCACTAGTGAGGCTAATACCGATCGACAACTTCGAAACTTGACGAGCCACTTAACTTTTTGAACAGCTCACCCGAATTAAGGCTTTCGGTTTGGAGCAGTGGATCATGACGCGATGTCTGGACTATGGTGCAGCACAGACAGAGAGAACTGTTCCGTCCGAGTTCTTGCGCAAAATTTAGACCCCGGATATGGAATTAGACCCGCAAGCATAATCAATGACTTCCCGGTTTTGGAGTGTTCTCGCACCCTCTCTCACCAGCAGTAAGTGTCAATGAATAATGGAACGAAACCATTGATTTCTGCACTCGATCCACTTTGGGAACGTTTCCTTGCACGGGTGAGGTTTGAATTTCCCGTTTCGTTCCAACACTCAGCATTCGTAGTTCACAACTCCCCGCCTAAGTAAGCCATTATGAAATCTATGGACCGTTTGTGTTTGAGCAGCAGTAGTAGCAGCATCATCAACAATTTCTTCATGCTAACCGGGCCCATTTACAAGTGGATTAAAGCGGTCCCCTTCTTACAGTTCCATCCGGGCTGTCGGTGTGTGGCGATGGTGTCTGCTGGGTAGAAAGAAGCCGAACGGCACTCACGACTAGCTGGGAAAAAAGGGTTTTGCACAAACAAAAAACCTCCGTGCAAGGATTCAGGAGCCTCACAGCCGTGTCTTGCTTAATGGCTAACTTCGCAATATGGCCGCACGGTTGATACTACACAGACGGACGTTTTCAAAATCTCCGCGCCCAAACCAGACGCTAAGTGGGCAGAATGGTGCAGATGGACATCAGTGCCCTTTTTTCTCCAGGTTTTTCGGTAGACTTTCTTCCGCTCAATCCGGTCGGATTTTTTTTTTCGGTGTTGAGTTCTGTTCTGCTACGGTTCCTTAATTTTACCTTTACTTCAAAAAGGCGGATCCTCACGGCCAAACCCTTATTGCTAGATGGAAAGAACCTAGGAGCCAGCTATAAACGTTGAACCCTCTCTCGCACATTTGGTAAATGTTAGTGAGAACTTCCTGTAAAGCGATGAAACACGGGGGTTGCTGGTGAAAAGCGACTACAATCGCTCGTAAAGAAAACTACAAACATTAAACGCACAGGTGTAGGATGAGGATCACACACAGTAAAAAAAAACACTACAACGGAGACTTTGCAGAGACTTTTGCTGAAAGCCTGCTTTAAAAAAACCGTCTAACCTCAACACAAATCCCGCCACGGGTACGGACCCCTTCCGGGAATTGAATTTACGATAATCGGGTGTAAAACTTTCTATTCGACCATTACACACCATTTTGCAGCACAGGCTTTGCTCGGCTACTAACCTCCTGAGCGTTCTCTCGAGCTATTCTTGTTTGGTGCTTATGTTTATAGTGCGTAGTTTAATTCTCACATGAGCTACAATTATTGTTACCGTTTGCTACTTTAAGGTTTGAAGTTGAGACTCATGATAGCCGCTTATACACTGCAATAAATATTAATAAGCTCCAGAGTTACTGGTGTCCAATATGTCCGCGAACGCAGCGCAACCGTGGCCTCACGGTAATTACTGCAAGCCCGTGAGTAGTAGTAATATACGTTTTACCGAAGCGCGTTACCATTGGTGATAGACGACGCATTTTGGGGTACTACCGACCCGCATCCTGTTCCTGCTTCCAGTGTGTCTGGACACTTGTCGTTCAGCGACAACTTCAATGCGTCGTCCGGATTACTAAATGACAGTCGTGGTCTTGCCCACTCCACTGGCCCCCCCTTTTCTTCACGGTCTAGTGACACACAGGTCGGTTGAGTCGGTGAGTACTTTTTCCCAAACCCACGGCTCTCCCAACGGACACAAAACCCGGTGTGCCGTGTGCCACAGGAAGTGGACATGATTTTGAACCGTGCCCGGCAGAAGGCGGTCCAGTTCAAACTAATGCTTGTTCATGCCGGGACGTCCGGACGAACTAAAACCGCCTCCGCCTCTTCCGACCAAGGTGTTGCGATTGGACCAGGTATGATGCTTGCTGTTGTCCATACCCTTTCAACACCCAAACCCCCGCACACCTCCATGCTTGAGGGAATACTGAATGTACGCCGAAACCCTTTCCCATTCTCTGTGTGTGTGTCTATGTGTGCATGTTTCTGACCAGACCTGAAGAGAGCTTTCCCGTGTTACACTAGACAAGTTTATCCATCGGTTTCGGCGAATGTGTATTTACCCATGTTGTGCTGGCACTGGAGCCATCCTCGTTTCACCACTTCCAACGGCGGCAGCAGTATAGTGCCGGTGCAACGATTTCCAGACGGAACCTGTGTACCACCAGTCAGCAAAAGTAACTGACACATCAACTGATAGCTACGACGTTACAGCGTCAGGTCTCTCCTTCCGCCAAAAGGAGTTAGTACCGAAGCATCGGAAAACAATCCATTACTAGCGCACAATGGAATTACACAAACACACACGCACACATACAACGGGGTGGACGTGATTCGGTATCAGCGTCAGGAAAACTGCTGTAATAAAACGGACATTAGGACATGCTCATAACAGCAAGTGCTTGAAAAGACTGGTTTAGAACGTAATTTAACCTTATGCTATGGGTTGATTTTCGGGCAACGTGTAACCACGCATTTCAAAATTGCAATTCTTGTCAAATATTTTCACTAGCCGGCACACAGACACAATAATAGTTTTGGCAGTGTCTAGCAACTGTGTCGATTGTCGTGGAGTAGTAGTAAAAATTAATTTATGTCCAATCGCGCTTAAGATCTTCAACCAATAGTTTTGTTTTTTTGAAAAGGTTGATGACTTTTTTTGTAGCAGGATATCTTCGTTTAGATTCTAGACGCTTGACAACGTGTTTGTATTAATTGTTAATTTGTTATTTGTAAACTTATTTTAAAATTGATCGGACCACATGACTCTCTTGAAACAGCTTAAAGTTAACTTAACGTTAAGACATAGCGTTCTTGCCGTGACGTTCAGGTGCGTTGATTTAGAGTGGCCAGACGGAAAGGCGCTCAGCAACTGCTATATTCCATGAGAGACCTCCAGGAAGATAGAACAAACCTCATGACCTTTTGCTGGACAGATTCCAGACGCGTCAGGGTTCGAGCAGCCACAGACAATCGCACTATGAATGCGTACTCAGCTATTGAATGAACTAGCAAGAAGTAGAACATTTTGACAGAAGTCGGATCACCTAGATGTCGCGCTAGCTACTTCAGCAGGTTAAGGAGGTTAGCAGGTTAGTTCTCTGCCACCAAACGGATGTCTGTTGTATGCAGACGATGTTAAGTTCTATCTTTCTGTGTCCTCGTCTCGCGACTCCCAATCCCTCCAATGCTACGCTGATGCATTTGCGGATTGATGTATCTCCAATGGGCTCATCCTTTGTGTCGGAAAATGCTGTGTTATTTCGTTTGGCCGCTCTCCAGTCAAGCGGCTACATAGCTATCAGCACTCAGCACTCCCACGAGTAACTCTGGTCAAGGATCTTGGTGTGTGACTCGTCGACAAATTATCCTTTGAGCCGCATATCAATTCAGTCCTCGAGCGAGCTAGCAAAAGTTTTGGGTCTCATCACCCGCATGGCGTCTGAGGTCCGTGGTCCGCTGTCTTTGAGGGCGTTGTATTGCTGCTGGGTCCTTCTAATTTTGGACTATGCCAGCGTCGTTTAGTCTCCTGCAGGCATCACCTCTATGGATAGGCTGGAGAGGCTAAAGCGGAAGTTTACGCGAATCGCCATTAGACGCTTCCTAAACTACCAAAGTGCTGCTTCTCCTCCTTATCCAATTGCTAGGCCTTGTCGGGCTAAAAGAACGCCATGGTCATGCGCGCAAATTATTTATTGAAAACATCCTTCTATCCAATATTGACTGACCTTCTCTCCTAGCGGTAATTCCCCTTTATATCCCAACCTATCGCCTGCGTATCCGCCCACCTCTCCACATCCCCTTGCAACGCACGCGAATTTCCCAAAGTGATCCTTGGGTGCGGGCGCTATGAGTAATTGTTGGGCGCGTGAGAAATTTGTTTGACCACAATATATCCTTTGCTGTTTTCCGTTCCCGTGTTTTGTCTACCTCTTCCTAATGTGTCTCGTCTTTCTTGTGCCAAATGACGCTATAGAAATTTTTTGTATTGACGCTGTCAAACCTTATATATTGACGCTATTATATAACCAATATTGAAACAATATTGTAATAAACTAAACTAAGAACTTAACTAAATCTAAGAACTTAGCAGGCTTGTTGCCTTTGGTAAAGATATTATCCAGCTAGACGGGGAAGCTCGACTCGATCATCAAAGAGCACCCTAAGATCCTCGACACAGCGTTTGTCGTCGATGGTTAAGTGATGAATGATCTAACAACTTTTTAAGTTATTAAATTTCAGTTTAGTTTCTAGTCATGGAAAAAAATTAGTATATTTCACATCTTAAAGGTTTGCGCCGTCGAATAACTACAAATTTTTCATTCAATTATTTGAAAGACTCTCTGTACGACGTCGGGATGTTAACTCCAGGAATACTACAAAACCTTTCATCTAGCCAAGTCTACGGTGCCAAGGCCAACAACAATACTTTAGTTAGTCTATATACACCGTAAAGATTCAAGGACAATACATCATCGTTCTCCAAGAAAACTTCTGCCTTCAATGTAGCTCAAGTTTCAAAGTTCGAATTAAATAAATTTACATAAAGATTCAAAGTATGTCCTTAAAAATCAATCATATTCTTCAAAACTTTTCTGTTCATGATCGAACCATGTGAAATGGGTTATCTTCAGCAATAAAGCGAACCACAAAGGCTGGTTTCGATACTTTATTGACTTTATTTGATATCCTTTTTTATTTTACAGTTTTGGAATTTAACAATAAACTCTGTAATTTTATTCCACTGCTTGACTATCCCTGGCTTTGAAGCTTCCACAGCATCACCACTCCTCCAGACAGAACGCTAGCTATGTTCTGATCCAACACAACCAGACACCAATGATTACTAACTCATTCAATCCTGTATGTCCGCTTCTTCCTTTCCTCTGTCCCTCTCATTCTCTTCAATCCGAAATAACATACCCCTACACCATGTAACACTCTGAATGAAATCACCATTTGGCGAATATTATTAATGACCTGACCATGTGCTCTGGCCAACGCTGTCAAAAAAAAACGAGGGAAAAGATGAATTGCATCAAGCGATGCGAAAAAATACGCCAACCCACACACCTGATACGCAACCGTATGGATTTAAAAAGCAATAAACGAAAGCAAAATTGAAAATTGAATAAATTGTACGCTAATGATGTTAAGTTGAAAATTAGTATAAATCGCACCGCAAAACTCCATCACCTTTCTCTCTCTCTCTCTCTCTCTCTCTCTCGGTTCGGCTCGGACGCATAGCCGATACCGAGCGATCCTACCAACACTGGCACTGGAAGCCATTTGTTTTCTACGCCGCTTAAGCACAATGTAAAACAATACCAAAATGGTTCCAATTGATGCATGTGCGTGTGCTTCATTAGTGAAAAACGACCAAGAAATAAAAACATCCTAGCTTTGTGTGTGTGTGTGTGAGTGAGAGTGAGAGACTCTCCAGTTTCATCACGAGCCAGGCACAAAACTCAATTACACTGGTGCTGGCTGCTGCTGGTGCACACCGAATAAATTAAAAACCATTGCCATGCCGGAGCTTTCCCACTATCGAAAACACTAGCAGCATCCATCCAGGGGGATGGAAATCCAACACAGGATAAATGGATGTGTGTGTGTGTGCGTGTCCGTACAGGAAACGCTTCGGTTTGATGAGGTCGTTAATGGGAATTTATTTTTGCCCACTTTGCCACTGACAAAGTGTTTGCTAATTAAATCATCACTAGTGCTGCTGCTGCTGCGCCATTCCCTCCACTACTACAACCTGGAAATCCCTCTGATTGTAACTACCAGAACTACTACTACTACAACTACAATGACTTTGGCCAACCGAGTACCGCAAGCAAGCGCTTTTATCATGGCGTTCGCTGATGCACTATTGATGCATCGCTAGTGCATCCGACAACATTGTTAATACAGCCATTACAGGCGTACCCCGCGATCTTCCCAATCCTTCCTGTCATGCAGAATCATGCCTATACGCACACACACACACACGTGTACGCGGTTACGGGAAAAAGGGTCAGCAAAAATGAAAATGTCAATGTCCCTGCTGCCCACACGCAAATGTTGCCCTGAATGTTCACAGCGGTTTCGGTACCACCACGATCGAAAAGCCAACACACACACACACAAAACTACGGGGGCCACTGGCTACGGAAGCCATTGTAATTGTGGTACAGTTTAGAATCCAGCGAATCCATCAACACAAAAACGCGTTATCAACTGCGGGTGTGCTGGCTTTTATTTATAAATGTATAAAATATCGCGCCTGGGGTAGAAAAAAATTGGTTTTGTACAACTGTGACTGACAGCCAGAGAGACCCTCGAATGTTTATAGTTTACGGTGGTTACCGTTACCGGACTGCCATTCATCGGGGGGAGAAATTAAAGACTCATAGGTTTAGCGGTTGCCATGGCTTATTCCGATATGTAATAGATTTTTCGAGCTTTGATTCAGAAAAGACGTCAAATGCTGTGTCAAACATATTTCGTTTGAAAGTTACCTCATTACCGTGTTGATTAGCTTCCGGGGCAAATGAGTATAACAATCGGCACAAAACATAACCTTTCGTTGTAATGATAGTCCATCATCGGAAGCCCTTTATGTGGGCTAGGTATGAAATTTGAAACCTCCCGCTTTGTCTAGGTACCGAAAACCACATGCCAGCAAACATTAGCGCGCTCAGATTCAACCTTCAAACTATTTATAATTGGACAGCTGCAAAACTGCACCACACGCACACACACACACACACGCTCAGATAAAAAAAAACCCCAAATTGAGAGGGAAAACATCCAAATGCTGCTGTGTAGGGAGCATCAATATTTGGAGCGCTAAAGTCACAGCAGATCACTGCGCCTAGTTTTGCATCTTCGCTCAAAACTATCCGCAAGAAGCCATCTCAATGTGTCCGGCTGCTGCTGCTGCTGCTCCTAAAACTTGATCCAATCCACTAGCCAGCTAGCTTTCCTAGTCCTTACGGTTCTAGTTCTAGTTCCAGCTAGAACAGCAGCTGTCAATTATCGACGAAACTAGAGCTCTCATGAATAAAACTTTGTCCACATCGAGTTTGCTAGGCAAGTCAGTGTCGCAAGCTCAGTGAACTATGAACATCTGAACATGACAACGACAAGGAAACAAATAAAAAATGGTCTCCCCAAAAAAAAAAAGCGGTCGACAACTTGGCGAAAAAGTTTGGACATTAAAAAACACCAAAACCTTAAGACCACCCATCAATGCATAGAGAACTCAGGAGTTCAGGCTAGCAGTTTTTACATTCTTCTTCGTTTTCGTGTCTAGTTTGTCCTTATGTCGCTCGTGTCTGATGGACTAGGACTTTTGGGGGGGGGACGCATACAACACAATATCTCTCTTTCATCAGGCTTACAGCAGGACCGCTTCTGGACGCTGTAAAGGACTGTCAACCGATGTCCACACGAAAAACCCCCTCGGCCGAACCTACTTCAACTGCCAACACGGTTGACACATTTATCTCCACAAAACTCTCGGTACATGCATGCAACCGTTTGTGTCGCAATCTTTCACTAACCGCTACCACTCCTTGTGTGTCATCAACGTCGTCGTCGTCGTCTTTGTCGCTGTCGGTGAATAATTTATTCCAGCCGGTAGAAAACCCCCACAAACACACACACACATGCTCCAAACCGAAAATGCACAACGTGTGTGACAGTTTAAGGCTGACTCGAATGTGTGTGCGCGCGAATGATTAATTGATACTGACACATGTTTAAAGTTCCATTTATGAGCCTCCCCATTTCGACCGTGCGCTGCGGGTCCACAAACAGGCGGATGGCGGAGTCTCCGGGCAGGCAGCGCCACAACAAATGTGTTAGCATATTCACGCGCCACTAAATTATATTCGGGTGTCCGCGTCCGAGATTCGGGCAGATCTCCTCCAGATGCCTCCTGCCTGGTCCCGGTTGTGGTGCGCTTTCAATCACATGCAAAGATCTCGCCATCGTCGGTGTCTCCGTCATCTTCAAAAGTTCTTCTAGCGGAAAAAGGACCAAGTTCCAGACCATCGCACCAACAAAGGAAAAAAAAAACTACTCTAAAACCCCTCAGATCAAACTGCCACTTCCGAGCGATTCTTCATGTGCCGTTTCTCCTGAGCCTCCCAACACCGGCGGAACAAGTGATGTCCACCCTTTTTCGCAAAACCGGAACGTCTTCCACCCCTTAGAAAAAAAACTCTGGGGCCCTCGTTTTACACTCTGCGACAGTTAGACAGATTTCATTCGCCTTAATTTGATCCTGTCGCCGTGATGATGAATCACTCTTCCCATTTGCAGTTCCAATGCCGAGACCACGACGGTTCCACAAGGTTTTTAGCAGGACGGTAACCGTTCCATCCGGTTTCCCCACTTCCTAAAAGGACACGGACAAACGAGACCCCCGAAAATGGTTGGGTTCTTGAACACCTAACAAAAAAAACAACGCCCTGAACAAGGGTCCAGATCCGCCCATCCAGGACGGCGAGGTTGGAGGAGGACTTGACCGGGGAGGATGGATTTATTCGTAAAATACGCAACCATCTGTGTCCAGGAAGGAACGAATGCACCCGATGCCGGTGCAAAATGCATTTTTCTGTTGCTCGCTTTTTGCTGCTGCTTCTCCCGGCTGCGTCCTCCGGCATGGACTGCTCCATCTCCACCAGGCCACCAAACATTGCTCCTTAAACTACTTGCCGGCTTTATCAAAACCACGCTTGAAGAACCTATAATTTGCTGATGAATGTTGTTTTTCGTTTTCTTCGTTGGGCTTCGTATTTTTGGAGAATACATGTCTCACATATCTTTCTCTTTCTTTCGTGTTCTGTCACGCTCTTC